>LPNX010847893.1:19174-101789 GCA_001517045.1 Pseudotsuga menziesii
ATATCATCTTCTCCTATCTGAACATTCAACCTCATTTCCCGTCCCATTCGTCGCACACGACTAACAGTTTTCTCCTGATCAAGTCCTCTCTGATGGTCTGTGACAGCAAGAACTTTTTGCAGCTCGTTTAGAGCGTTCTGATTGCGCAAGAGTTTCATACAGCTCTGCAAGAAAGAAGATAGTGTACTTACTTTATCTGTCGAGGCCCCCTGTAGCTGCGACGCCTGCTGGTGTTTCCGCGCAGGGATGTCTTTGGTGCCATCAATATTAGCGCGCCGGTCCTCCAGGACCGGTGTGGTATCCTTCGCCGGACCAGGGGCAGGTCCTTTTTTACAGATCTATTGGGAGCTCATTGTGGTAGGTTGTCCTGGCGAGTCTTGAGAATGTGTCACAGCCCCACTCCGGGTGACCACATTGAGGGCGGGGGCAGGTCGTTGTTCCACAGAAATCAACTGAATACTTGAGGTAGGGCTACGGCTATTTTCCTGTATCTTTGCAAGGAGCTGTGGACATTGTTCAATGACGTGATCTACTGCGCGGCAATATCGACATGTCGTAGTGGGGTTTCGACAGTCGCGGGCCAAATGACCAGCTTGGTTACAATTGTAACACACAACCTGGCCTCTACCTCTACCAGTCATTCCACCATGGCTGCGACCACCAAAAGCACCTCTGTCGGGGTTGCCACCTTGGTATCCATAACCATCATTATTCTGGTTGTCGTTATGGACTCGGTAAACATCAGAGGTGCGCTCTCGCATAAGGTCATAGCTGCGACATTCTTCTTCATTATGGCCAACAGACTTACAAAACTGGTAGTAGGGATTTTTGGGAACTGGGACATATCTTTGGAGAAGAGGGCAGTGCTCAGGGCGATGCTGGCCAGAGGTGCGGCAAATCTCACAATATATCACATCGGCATTGACTTGGGTGGGCACGCCAGAGGTAAGATAAGTTCTGACCATGGGGCACTGGTCCCTATCATGACCTTCAGTCTGACATTGTGTACACCAGACCTCCTCGCGACTGGTTTTAGCTTTCTTCATGTCACGAAGTTCCAGGGCCATTGCTGCCAGTTGGGCTTGGATTTGAGCAAGACCAGAATTGTCTCCGACGGGAGCGGTTTCTAGCTTCATTGCGATTTCCAGGGCCTCTTGTTGGTCAGCAACCTTCTGTTGCATGAGCGGCGTTCTGATATGCGGCAGTAGCGCAGCAATAAACCATTCCTTGTGCTGCGCAGGACTAATGGTAAAGCTGACTTGATCTAATAAGATTTTGAATCTCTGGTCGAAGTCCCACACGGATTCGCCGCGCCGTTGTTGAATCTCTTTGAGTTCAGTGATGCTCTGTGATTCTGATTTCGGTTTCTTAAATTCCTTAATGAGGGCAGCTTTGATTTCATCCAAAGTAGGGTTCTTGTTGCTAGAAAATTTCATGAACCAGGTCAAAGCCCGGTCGCGAAAGGAAGTAATAAGCTGTGCAGTTCTCAGATCCAGGTCGGTAATACCCTTTGCGTTCCAGATGGCTTCACACAAAAACCAGAACTGCTCTGGGTCTTCTGATCCCGTACCTTTGAAAATGGGCAACTTAATATCATCAGCTAGGTGGGCCATGTTGGGTTTGGGAGGTTGAGGGGGAGGGTAGGCCTTTGACGGGGGGGGTTTACAGGGTTAGGTTGACCTCTGGTTGGTATACTTGGACTTGGTTTCCTGGCACACTGCGGCCGAACTTTAGGGGTAACAAAGCGACGCTGAGGTGTAGTAGGAGGGTGTCCTTCGGGGTCGGCTTGTGAAGGGCTGTCAGGGGGAAGTGCGGTGGTCTGTCCTGAAGAGTAGGATTCAAAACTGCGTTTGGACCGTTGCTCACTTTGGGGCAACCCCGTTGGCGCGTCGAAGGTATTTTCTCTTGCAAACATATGTTAGTACTAGCAGTCTGACTCAAATAATAAGATGCCCTTTTCAACCAATAGTATTTTAATCTTTAAGCTTAAGGAATTTAAAAACTTACCACGGGGCCCTATAAAGAATTGCCGTTCAGCTTCACTGAAAGAAGTACTTGTATCAATGGCGAACTCTGTCACAAAGGCCTCCAACGTTCGCGTCGTCCAGAAGTCAACAGCGCGAGAGACCTCGTTATTCACGTTTTTCACAAGGTTCACCCTTGCGGGGGTCCACGCATGAATCCATCGATTTTGAAAGTTCGTCCTTCTTTCCGTTAACCTAGACAACCACTGGTGCAACTCTATATGGAAACGACCAAAGAAAATTTCATAAGTATCACAAAAAACATACCGTTGTAAAAAGTCACTTGCGCTTCAACGCAGATTCGTATTTTCTTGCTGCGCAAATTGCAGACAGGTCGCAGCGAACCAATCACTGATGTCCTGCATCGAGGGCCTCCAGAACATAGCCCTTGTGGTACAAAGTAAACCCCTCGCGAGCAGTTACTGAGTTCAACCGGCAACGGAACCAATTTGTTGGGCACATGGGCAGACCCGGGTTAACACTTTATACGTCGCGCCAACAAAAGACCCACTGTGTTGGCCCTTTCGGCAACAACCTGCGCGCAGGTTGCAGTCTCACCCGAAACAGCAATGGGGGGCCGCAGAATCAGGTTTCTGCATGCAGAGAGGGGTATTACTGTACCTTAGCCTTTCTAAATAATTACTAATCAACTTCTTGTTAACTTATCATTCATTCACATATAACTTCACAGCATAATAAACAAACCAAACTTGCAAAACCCACTACCGGGAATTCACAGCGAAGCTTAGTATTAACAGAGATCTTATATTATCAGATATATTCAGTTTAATGCATGGAAATGACAGAAACAGGAATAACACAACAAAACCACAACACCAAATATAACGTGGTTCACCCCCAGTGTAGGGGCTACGTCCACAAACTGCGTTTTATTCCTCTTTCCTCAAAACCATAGTTTATCTGTGCACTCAGCTGCAGATTCCTTCAACTTTTGACAGCCGTGCACACAGCAGCAGGCTTCTGCGCACACAGCTGCAGACCTTTCTTACTTTCTTACAAAAACCCTCTGCGCACACAGCTGCAGAGGTCGTCCACGCACACAGCTGGGACTTGTCCTTTCCTTGCCAAAAACCAACCTTACTTCACCTTATCTTTCTTACATCAAAAATCCTAACCTATCCATTTTCCATAAGCGCTTATTTATACTGCGCAGCTTTACAAAAACCATGGTCTTAAACCATGGGCACCCACAAAACCCTAAACCCTGGATTTAAACCATGGGCTTATTACAAAACGAGAGGGTTTTGACTTACCCTGACACCCCTAAGACTATTTTGACCCAAAGCTCCGCTTACAAATTAACCGCGGAGTTACCCCCTATGGGGTATGCGCCCCAACAGTAGTAGTACCATAACCTGCGAGGGTTTTCTATTCAAAACACACCGGAAGCTGCTTTAAGCTGATTGTGTGGGCATAATCTCCTTGTTGTCCTAGGTCAGAAAATCAGGCCAACAAATGGCGCTAGAAGGAGGGCCGATCAGCAAGTAAACCATTTTGAGCTATTTCTTTTAAATTTTGATCTATTTTAAAAATGGCTCTTATTACTGTTTTAGAACATGCTTTCAGCATGCCTGGGCCTGCTGGAGGTATTTCTTAAAGTGCAGTAAATCTCTTGCAAAGATTAAGTTTTGATGGAGAAGGTAAAATGACTGCTTTGAAACATCTCACTGAATTTATAGATATTTGTAACCATTATCGTATAGTGTGTGAGAGTAAGATTTGCAGGCTTTTTATTGTCACTTTCAAAAGAAGAATTCGAGGCTGGTTCAAAATTTTACCAGCTAAATCCATTCATTCATGGAAACATTTCATGGAGATGTTTATTGATGCGCATGAGGATTATAATTATCAAGAGTTGAGGTATGAGATCGGAAATCTACTAGTACTTTCTTTTCAAGATTTATGTCAATGCAATTTAGATTTCATGAGAAAGATCAACTTTCTGCAGAAGAAATAACAGATTTATTTTCATATCTTGATTCTCATTCAACTTTACATGATCAAACAAATAATGATAAGCTTCAAATTGACGATCATGTTGATGGTTGCATCACTTCATCGGTTAATATTGATTCAAGGTCTAATTTTATTGGTCCAAATTTTGACACTAAAATTGTTAAACATCAACAAATCTCAGGATCCTCCAATATATAATTTCAAGAACAAAATAATTTAAATTCGACACTTACATTAAAAAATTATTCTCTTGTTCAATCGATTGTAGTCGAAAAGGAATCGATGATTTTAGGACCTAAAACTGAATCTTTGAATGATCATTGCATAAATCATGATTTTGCATTTTCTTCTTCTCAAATTGAACAAAATTATCTCATTCCTTCACAAAATATATCAACAAATCAAAATACGGATAATGATTTTTCTCTTGAGTCAGTTAATCAAGATTGTCCTTTGCAAACAGGAACATCTAATTTTCAACATTTGGAAAGTTATCATGCTTTATATCTGGATCTATTTACTGATTATAGTTCATGTCTAGATACTAATATACAAACAAATTCTACACTATGGTCAGTTCCTATGCACAGTGATTTGTTGTATAAGAATGAGGAAAATCTTTCTATTCAAGATATTGACGAGGAAAATAATTTTATAAATATCACTCATGAATCTCATGCATACGATAATATTGAAAAAGTTAAGTTAGAAGATAAAAATATTTCTTATAATGTTTTAGATTTTGGCGGTACTAATCTTTTCAATGATAAATTAATTGAATCGTCAAAATCTCATGAATTTCAAAGGGAAAGTGCTTACTCTAAGGTAATGTCAAAATTTGATTTTCAAATTTATGATGATGATGCTTCCTTACAAAATATATCCTCTACTTTAACTTCTCCTATATCCTTTGATCATAATCTCGACATGCCACTTTTTTATTACTATCCTGATGAATTTGCTATCACACATTCCATTGAATCTTCACAAGTTTTAGATCTTCTCCAATCTTCATTTTATGATCCAATTTATGCATGGTTGGAAGAGTCATATTTTAAAAGATTTTCATGTCATCTTATTCTTCCTTTTGTAAATATAAGTTCTAATTTAATACTTTCTATTTTTCAGTATGAAGAATTTCAATTCATATTATGAATATTTGATATGTTTTATTTTGTAGGAGTACAAATGCTTCAATGGCTTCATTGGCTTTTTGACTTTACCTGATTATGATTGTATATTTGATTTTAGTGTACATAAAATCAGACTAGGAATAAGATAGAGTAGTTTCTTTTCTTTTCTTGTTTTGCTTCTTAGTTTTTAGTTTTGATTTCACACATAGTAGTAAATACGAGAATGTATATATTTATTAATAAGCTCAATAGTTTTCTGCTAAGGATAGATTGATCTCTAATGAATTTTTGGTCAGGTACACTTGGTTGGATTGACAAGTTAGAAAGCGTTTTGAAGCAAGTGATACAATCGGGAATGCATGAATATGAGTATGGCCTTAAATCAGGGAAGTGAATTCTTTATCTTATTTCCATTTCAAAATTTGTATACTTGTTATTTATCTTTTTAAACTTTGAAATATTGTAAAGTTTAGATATTGATTTTTTTTTTTAATTGACTTAGAACCACAAACTCATCCTCGCATGTTTGTTCTATTTTGATATTGATATTTAATAAAAAACAAAAAAAAAGTATTGAATTTTGAAATTAATTGTGAGAAATCATAAATTTACAATAATTGAGTAATGATAAATCTATTTATTAAAATTATTCATTAGGTTATTTTACATGATGGTGAGATGATGTCATTAATTATACACTTTTAGACTATATTTAAATTATTACATTGGCATTCATCAAAAATGTGTAGACTAGCCTTATGGTTATTTCTTTTATCATTCAAATTTTCATTAAAAGTTCGATTTTCTCTTGAAATGAGTTTGCTAAATCAACTCCTTGAAATTTTTTAAATCATTCATGCCAATTCCTGATTTTGCTCATAAATATTGTTTTGATGAATATTTCTCTAAATTTTTGTAATCAATCATTTTTTTTTAAATTAATAATTTAGGCTTTTCTATGAATACTTACCATATTTATAAGGAAAAGTCTTATTTTGATATTATCACAACCACAAATTAAGATAAATATAATTGAGGGTATGCAAAATTGTTTTATAATTTCAGATCAATTAAATCTGTGTAAAATGTTATTACATGTTGATCTTCAATTTAAGAATTTTCTTTCATTCGATTATGATGCTTAGTGAAGTTGTGACATGGAATTAATAATGATTTGCACAAATTAATTTGATCATCAAAGGAAATTAATATTGTGTTTGGTTTCACTTGGTTGCTTTTCGTTTTCACTTTTGAGACCTAGATGATTGGATTTCTTATCACCTCAACCTTGTACATATTGACTAGATTTTGAGTTGATATCTTGTTTTTTGAAATAATTGGTTTCTTACAAGTCTTCTTTATTTCTTTGATTATCTTTGATTTAGAAGATTTTGTTATGACCATTTTCTTTTAGGTTTTTCATTTATTTTTGTTGTAATCATTACATCTTGCTCACTTTGTAATTATTCTCACAAAACTATACAACTTAGACTTTTCATTTTTCCTTTTGTAAATAATGATGAATAAAAGGATTCGACTTACTCAATCTTCTCATCAATTAATTAAATGAGTCCTAAAAGAATGAAGAGATATTTTAACAATTGAATGATTCTACAATATTCAAATATTTTCGAAACTTTACATCAATAATAAGTTTATGATACTTTTTGTGAAAATCACTATTTTGACATACATATTATATTTGTGTCTCCTATTTTCTATTTTATATTGACATTTATTTAAAATTTAAATCTTTATATTGTGGTCAATTTTAATATTAGGAGATTTGTCGTTATTTCTTACGCATGTTATAATTTTGCGATTTTTAAGTTATTTTGTATAGATCATCACATAGAGAGTGATCATATCTTAAAATTTGTTTTTTGAACTTATTTACCTTCTTCGATTCTCAGTTAAAATTTCGATAAATTTTTCTTTTGGATTTCAATACATACCTTTTGGTTGAATTTTGGATTTGATCGGATTCTATCTTTTGAGTGTTTTGGTTCAATTAGTGACTTTTATTGATTGGTTTCAGTAGTGAATTTAATATTTTTCAAGCTTTTTGATTTTCTTCTTTGTTTTTAAGGGAGCATTGTAGATAAAAAATACTTTGATGGCACACTGCTGGATGTCTATATATCTCTCTACTAATCAACCTGATATCTTTAAAAGAAATCATTGTAAGAAATTTCTTTCCATATCAAATGTTCTTATTGTGACTGAATCACTCCTAGCCTTGAAATATTTCTTATGAACTTAGCTAATCAGTCAGTTGAACTCACGGTTATTATTCTTGGACTTTATTTTGAGAATGATATCATTAGCTAGGCAAGTTGGCTTGTTGGGAAAATTTTCTCTAAGAATATTTATGAATCAATGGCATTAGTCATCTTTAGGCCTTCCGTGTTTTTATAGGGGTATTATCTGGATTTGTTTCTCATCCATTAGAAAAAAATTTAAAACTAAACTAAACTTTGATTGAAGAATAGGAGGTCTCATTACGAGCCGACCTAATCATGATCATCATCCCTGTCAGGGATAACATCATTTCTGATCACCGGGGTGATGGCTCTTGGTCATATTATCAAGGGACATGAGGTCTCATCACGAGTCGGCTTGTTTATCTCTGGAATTTCTCATGAACGATGCTGTCAATAGCTGGTTACCAAGCCAGGATAGTAGTCTTGAATCAAAGATATAATTTATATATTTAAAAAAAAAAAGAGAGAGAAAAACAAATTTAATCTTTCAGCTATTTATATTTAATGGATGGGGAACTTATCTAGATATCTTCTTAAGGTATGGAGGTCATATCTTTATGCTGGTGTTATTCGATTATTTTAGCTGTTGAGAAAGTATTCTTGATCAGGTCTATTTACTATGCATATATTTCAAATTCATTCATCTTTACGAAATCTCTAAATAATAGTTGCAACAATTCATTTGATTGTGACAATATTAAAGTTCAAACTTTACTATATAGGCTAGTGATAGGATTAAGTCATGTGGAGTGAAGTTTAATATTTAGAGAAAACCTTGGTTTTATTTTCCTATATCTTTAATCTTCAGGTAAACATATAGAAATAACGATTTTGCCCAGCATGTCACCATTTGTTGGCACCCAACAACTCCCCTTTATTTTACACAAAATAAAAGGCCCCCCACATAAAATTTTGTAAATACTTGCTTTTAGTTTATTTCATCTTATCTTCCTTCGCTTTCTGTTATGCTTACTCTTTGGTTTGGCTTTCATCATAGAAGGATTTGATGATTTGGATATATTTTTCGTTGGCATATTTTGGCTCTTGAGTTGATGAACTGAACTTGTTTAGTCTTACTTGAACTTATATGAGTTGTTCATATTCTTCAATTTGTTTAGGTTGGATGGGCATAATTCTTCGACAGTCTTGTCAAGTTTTGGCCTTTTGGTGCATTCATGAATTAAATATGCACTTGGTCAGATCTTAATAAATTAATCAATGACTTATTTCTTAAGATCTTGATCCACGTCTTCATAAAGTACATATCAAATAATGAGATCATACTTTTATTTTTAAATTTTGGTTCATTTATCAAAGTTTCACGAGCTCTAAACTTTATGCATAGTTATAATTTTCTATATTCATTAATATGCAAAAGGAAATGAAAGCAAATTGATGAATCATGCATACATATTTGATGAAAATTTCAACTTTTTTATTGTCCTCGTACACTAATCTCATTAAACTAAAACAACTTGGAGTTACAATATAATTTACAAGAGAATTTATTTATTTTATGAGTCATATGTAACTTTTAATATATATATATATATATATATATATATATATAAAATAAACAATATAGATTAGTGATATTTTTTTTAATCCTTAATTCATATCCACTTGGAAATAATGAAAACAATTATTTCTTTGTGGCTTATACAACTTTAAGATATATGAATTACTAAGATTTTTAATATTACTTAATGATATACTTAGTTATAGCCACATAGACTTACACCAAAGACATTATTTTGCTCACATAACATTTTAATGAATACAAATATTCTTTAATTATTAAAATATCTTTTGGCATACCTTATATAATTTCATAACTATGTTTGATGTTACATAACATAGTTTGTTTCAACATGAAAGCTAAAAGAGCACTATTAGCATTAAGAGTTTTCATTAAGATATAATTTTATTGTATGCAATCATTGTCATTAAAGCTTTGAAAAATGAATTTTAAATTAAGAATTTTGCATATTCTTTTTCATACAAATCTCATGAAATGAGAGCTTATAACGATGCTTCATCTTGCATATCACATAAATGTCTCATTTTCCATACTACATTGACTAAGAGCTTATAACGATGCTTCATCTTGCATATCACATAAATGTCTCATTTTCCATACTAGATTGACTAAATGTTTGCAGCATTATCATTTTTGCAACGCCGATAAATTAGTTATATGACAAAGTTCTTTTCTTTTGTGCATAACCTTATAAAGTTTCATTATAATCGATATATATCTTTGAAAGAAACTCTATCATCATTTTATAAAAAGATCCATCTCTAAGATATATCACATTAAATTATGAAAATCTTAAATGATATATATATATATATATATATATATTGAAATCATAATTATTTTACATATATATATATATGTGTGTGTGTGTGTGTGTGTTTTACATAAATTTCTATTAAATTATTTTAAGTTTCTCACAATTAACACTTTTTAACATGATATATATTTACAACTCTCATGAGTTGTCTTTATTTATCATAATAAATATTTCAGTGATGAATTTATGAAGTCATGTCACGTTAACTGCAGAAGAGCCTTATGAAGTCTTATTTTTATTTTATTATATTTTATTTAAGGCTTTCTACAAAGATATGGTTTCAATATTTATGATTTTAAAATGATGCAAATCGAGTTTCTTTTGACTTATACTATGACGAATTTCTTATTTCTTAGGTCAAACCAAAACTATATTTTGATTGGGTGCTAATGATTCTGATTCGCAGCGATTTGGTATTTAAATAGATCTCTACATTCATGTAATAAAGTTA
Organism: Pseudotsuga menziesii; assembly: GCA_001517045.1. Taxonomy (NCBI): domain Eukaryota; kingdom Viridiplantae; phylum Streptophyta; class Pinopsida; order Pinales; family Pinaceae; genus Pseudotsuga; species Pseudotsuga menziesii. The sequence goes on from LPNX010847893.1 coordinate 29,381, forward strand.
GCAGTCCACTAAAATATGGGATCACGCCTGAGATTGCAGCCTTCATAGATATTTCCATTCTCAGATCTTACATTATTCAATGAAGTAATGAATTCAGAAGATATAAATGAAGAAGCTTCCAATAAATTATGAGGTGTCCTCTGTATCATGGAAAATGCACCGACTATGATAAGATCTCCATGCTTCAATACCTAACCACCATATCGTAATAAATTGCGAGAGATTCTTGCATAAGAGTTCGACATTTGAGAAGAAGTAGCCGTGAAGATATGGGAAAAGGAATTGGTTTTGATAAGATCATGCAATTATGAAATTGCCAGCTCATCGATAAAAGATGGTTATGAAACACCAAAGAAAGAAATCAATCAACTTGCTAATTACCTAGATACTCCGTGAACATATGAATTTACCAGACTTACACTCTTAAATAATTTACTTGGGATGCCTTTATTCGCAGCCACTAGTTTATTAACGCTTGAAGTGAAATAGAGAATTGTTTTATCTTTTTCTTATTTCAAAGAAAGTCTATTTCGGTCTGATCATTTATTTTGTTTTTGGGTGTACATGTTAAGAAGATAACCGAACCAGATTTCCGTCACTTTTTAAGCAACAATTTTCTGGAGCGAACTGCGGGCAAACTAAGATGAAATAATAAAATCTACAACATGGGTTTTTTCAGAGGATCCCCATTTACTAGAATCGTGATAAATTTGCTGAAAAGAGTGAACAATTTGGGAGATTTTTGGGGTGCTCTGGACATGTTTTTCATAGGCACGGCCAGCTAAGAAGTTCAGCAGAGTTTCTGTTGGTGATTTGTCTATTTAAACAGCAAATTTCTATAGAAGTGAGGAGGCTGCAGAATGGAGAGGCTACAAAAGGGAGATGGTCTTTCATTATTCGATTTCCTATTTGTAGTTTTTTTTATAATTCAAATGATAACCTGGAAGTCTGGATAGAATAAGAGAAACTTTGTTTTCATTATTCTATTTTCTATTTTTTGTAAAATTTATGTTTGCAGAGTAGAGGAGACACTACCAGGATGGAGTGACTGAAGAGATATACTTGAAATATTATTTTGATACTAGTATTGTTCCTGACTGAAGTTTTATCTTTGGAAGTGGAATGTGACTGGAAATCCTCAGGCTGATATTGTGATCGGTATTATTTTGGATACTCTTTTATATTTTAGTATATAATCTTTTGCTTATAACATTGATGTAGTATACTTGGTTATGCTTGTGTTCATTAATCTATATTACACTTTATCAACACAACATCTTATTTGAATTAGTATGTTATTATAGTTGAATTAATCAATGTTTATATTGAAAATTTGAGATATAATGATATACATATTTATGTCTGTTTGATCTCATTTGTATGTTTACAATGATTTCGTTTTGAACATTATATCTTATTCAAATATCTAATGTTGGTTATTAGTTGTTAATTAATTAGACATTTCAGAAAATTCGAAGTAATTGTTTATTTCAGTTTCTCTGTCAAGTTATGTTATAGCAGAATGATTTAGTGTGTATGGTTTAAATATTTTCGTTTAGATCTTATTCCTTATCTTTCTGTTCATCCTTATATTAATTAATAATTAATATAAATACTCAAATCTCTCTCAGCAGAGATAGGATAGTTAGGATATTTTAGTTAGTATTATTATAGTTTAGTTCAGATTTAACAGTTGTTAAATAAAATTTTTATAATTTTAGAATAATTTTAATAGTCATTTAAATTTCACGATATTAAATATAAAACCCTCCAAAATCGAAGACTTTCCTTAAGAAAGCAAGTGTAGGATAACTTAGGTAGTTGAAAACTAATTTTAGGGTTTAGTTAGATAGATAAAACTTTAGGATAGATTTTTACTGAATTTTATTTTCCTCCTTAAGAGAAAAATTTAGTTGCTAGCAGGACCATAACCTACGAGGTTTTGCTATTCCAAAAACACCGGAAGCTATTTTAAGCTGATTGTGTGGGCATAATCTCCTTGTTGGCCTAGGTCAGAAAATCAAGCCAACACCAGCCAGGGTCCTTCCAAGTAGGTGACATGGTTCTACATTGGGACAAATGACGGGAAAAACCTGGGAAACATGGAAAGGTCGACAGCCTGTGGTTGGGACCGTACATCATCAATGAAATAGTAGGAACGAACTCCTTCTACCTAAATGACTTGGAAGGAGAAATATTGAGCTTACCAGTGAATGGTTTCCTCCTCAAGCTGTTTTTCGCCAAGACAGTTTGATGCCTTTAGTGGCATCGATGGTTTCAGGGCCAATTTCTAAACCTTGCCCTGCATGTATTTCTAAATTGTATATATCATATTGTTGTATTATAGTTATTTTGTACCATGTTGAAAATTTTCCTTTGTATATTAGCTTTTGTAAGATATTCCTTTTTGCACATTATAGATTAATTATGTACATTACTTTGTTTTTATGGCTAATTTTTTTGTATGTATACATGTTACTGACAAACTCTAATTGCCTTGCAGGACCCAGAGATTCCAGAGTTCTCACATTCTCTCCTTTGAACAGAAGATCATTCAGAGAATGTGTCCCAGATGGAGCCAGAATGTTACCACCTAAGTTGTACTTAGTGGTGTTTTATCAAGTGAGCCTGGTGAACCGGACAGGGTTAACTTGTTCGAACTTCAAAAAGACCTTTGGAAGTACTTCTAGGAAGTGCTTGTTGTACTATATCACATGTTCATACGCCATGGGACAATTGTAATAAATATTCTAGCATGATAGTTTCTATAAAAGACTCGGTCTCTTAGACTTCATTTGTCAATCCGATCAGCCCAAGGTGTTTTTCCCTTAGTTATTATTGGTTGTTGAACAAACGACTGATAATTTCTGAGTTTTTCACTCCATACCTCCAAAGTTGGAATTTAGGCCTATTGAGGTTATTAGAGTCTATGTGTCAATGTATAAATATGCTAGACATCATTATCGAGTCATATGAACATGTCTAAGTCCCCCTAGCTGTTTTTCAATTTCTCAAATTTTTAGTTTTTTCAGTGCTTTTTATTAAAATTTAATTTTTCCAAAACTTAGGCTATTTTTTAATAGTTTAATTGGAAAATTTGATTTTGTAATAAAAGTGGGCCAAATAATTGATTTCATTCATGTAGGTGCTCATTTTCAAGCTAAGAGCACCATGTAAACCCATGGACCCACTATTTCCTAATTTTTGAGTGATTTTCCATCACTTAGGTCCGAAAGCCCCAAAAATCAATTATTGATGATTTTAATTAATAAATTGATGAATGCTGGAGCAAATCCAAAATCATAAATCAGTGGATCCTCAGCCGATTTGATTGAAATCAGTCAAATCTAAAGCAGATTGACTGGATCTGACAAATCCTTGATTGAAGGAGGGGATCAAATCAGATCCAGAGTTGATCTACAGCTGTCATCATGGGGAATTATGCCCTCTCTCTCTCCTCCACATGTGTGGACTCTCCTGGATGCTTTGTGGACTGAGGTGTCAGTGTATGGGTTGATTTGTCATCTCAATCAAGCCCCCGGTTGACAAGTACGCTCAGTTCAGCTTTAGTTCTGCATTGATGAACTCTCCATCAATTGATTTCACTTGATTCCATGAGGAATTGCGCCCCCCCTGGGCTGGATGGCCTGTAATTTGTATATATCCTGCTTGAGGCTCCCTCTTCCAAGCTAGTTAGAGCTGGACTGAAGGGATTGCCATTGTAACACTGCATTTGATCATCATTTGTGAATAAAGAAGCTTTGGAGGCTATACTTTGTAGTGCATGTGTATGTTTGGATTCTCAGTGTTATGCTGCTGATGTGGTAGCTGCAATCTCTTGCCAAATTCTGTGCTGCTTCTGTGTTTTGGCTTCAAGGATTCGGATGAATCTAGTAAGTGTGTAAACTAGGAAAGCTAGATTGCTTGATCTTGTTTATCCATATGATGTATGCTCAAAAATTTCAGTTATATGCTTAAATAAGGTTATTTTGGCATGATATTTCATTTTTGTTGCTTTATACATCTATATCCAGATCTCACGAGGTGTGTGTAGGCTTGTGTTATTTAGTTGCAAGTTCCAGATTGGACGAAGGTGTGAATCTAGATTGACGCCATTCCTATCCAATAAGATCAATAATCTATCCCTCAGCACTCCACAAAAGGGCCTCCTTTCACCTTGCTCCATTCAAGCAACGATCTGACCTTCTCTCCTCTTCTTCTCATTTCTATAAAAAATCAACATTTTTACCCGGTTACTCTGTTCGTAGCTTTGATTTTGATTAGATATATCATATTAAAAGTAATTTCAACATATATATATCTTATCAAATCCTATAGTATAGATCTTGCACTCAAAAAATTTTCATAAGCATTCTAGATCTAGCTTTAGGGAAATCGTCTTTTTTGCATGAAAATTTAAAGAAAACTTGTAGATTGCATGCATCAGATTTTCTTTCGCAGTTATAAAATTTAATATTATGCAATATCAATGCATATTTCATTGGATACACAAACAGGAATCCAAGATCCCAAGGAAATCTTGCTTTCCTTGGTTCATTTTTCGCATGTTTAGCTAGTTTTAACTTCTTCATTTTTGAGATAAGGTAGGCTGATCCAAAGGTACTCTTAAAGTGATTTTGGGTGTATTTTATTCTAACATGCTCACTGTATTTTATCAGGTATAACATAAAATAAAGGAAGCGTCTATCCGAAGTGGCCTCAGGAGCGTTCAAATCCCCCCAGGGGTCTCCCTTTTCACTAAAATCTTAAAATTTTTGCAAAGTTGTAAGATATTTGTTTCAGCCTGTATAAGGACCAAGAAGTTTTTGATATTTTAGTTCGCTGATATTGTAACCAATAATAAATAAAATTATTTTTGGAATAGGCTCTTTCGAGCCCATTCCCCATCCCCCCTGGGGGGATTTGCGTCGGTGTCCTTTTCGTCGCTTTCTGCTTATTTCTTTTTTTAAACTAGCATTGATCTAATTTGCAGGGTAGTATACTTTATTTTATTATTAGTTTTCATATTCCACTTTTTGTTTTTTCAAAGTAATCATAATACTTACCCCACGATTTCCCGATTGACCCAAAAGGGGAAAGAGATTCGTGGTAGGAATAATTAGAAAACTATAATTGTGGATCTCTTTTATTTTTCAATCATTTGTTTTCAGCGATCATAAAATTAACCCCTCCTTGATTCCCTGATTGAGATCCACTTGGATTGAAAGAGGTTCCTGGAGGGTTTTCTTTTAAACAAGAACATCCAGTTTAAAACTTACTAAGATTTACAAGACTCCAATGTGTATGCTCTGCACTTGGCTGCGGTTCGTCTGATCAATCAAGTTGTATCAAAAGCACTTGGGTGACTAGTATAATTAGCACTCATTCTCCCCAACTGACAAACCATCAGGTGAAAATCCAACACCTAGATCAAACCTTTTACGGTGGAAAAATACCCAAAGGAAGCAGGAACTTCTGAAAAGTGACCTTAGGGCGTCGATCTCTGTCACACCCTAACGGGTGCATTACGAAAAATAGCCCCAGAGACTCCATTTCATCCCATATATTCCTTGCGGGTAGCCGTGAAGGTTTAGTTTTGGACATACTCCAAGTACTCTCGGGTATATCTGGAGTCCCCCCTTTGCCTAATTTAATCAACTCATACTTCAAATTTAACTTAAAACATACCAAGAGGCAGTTGCAAAACACTCACTCCGAGCACATGCAAGTACATTGTTTTTATTTGTGACTCCATTCTAAGGCACTGGTTATTTTCTTGTTTTATATATATATTGTGTCTTAGCATTGTGCTTTCGTGTGTTTATTTTCATATCTTGTCATCTTTGATTGTCCATAGTTAAATCTCGAACTCCTAAGTAACTCATTTAGTTTAACATCACCTTACTAAGTAAATTGTCCTTAGTAACATAATAGGGTCTACCCCCCTTGGCTTCGTTAGGAGTTGAGCCTAAACGGAGGAGCCAAGAATAAGGTGACAGCCTTGACTCCAGACTTGCCCCCAAGGACACACCAAGTGGCTTGAATATTTCTGCCATGTGACCCAGGTGTGAGAAAAGTAGCAACAACGTACATATCGACGCATCAGGCCTAGCAATAAGCGCGACTTAACACAACTAAGGGACGATGAAATGGATTACCCTATAGTTTATAGCAGTAGAAAACTAAACAAGGAAAAAAGAAACTATTCGACAACAGAGAGAGAAGCATTAGGAATGGTTTTTGCACTACAAACGTATCGACATTACCTACTAGCCAACCCTTTCATCTTCTACATCGAACACCAAGCATTGGAATACATTGTAAACAAACCCTTACACCATGGAAGGATTTGTTGATGGCTACTATTAACCCAAAACTCTCCCACTCATCTCTCCATGGCCTACACCACCCAAAGACACCGCTTCACAACCCTCCATTAGACCCCCACACCCTCAAAATGGCCTAAGGATGAAGAAAAGGGCTTAAAAACCCCAAAAAAGAGCCCAAAACACTCTCCTATGAGCTAAAGCCCCAAAAAAGGGGCTAAAACCCTAAAAAGAGCTAAAATTAGGGTGAAAGGGGCTAAAGCCTGGACCAAGGGCTTAAAACCCTAAAACCCCTTGAAAAAGCTATAAAAGGAGGGTGGGGGGTCACTCTCAAAACACTTCTCCCTCGCATACTATTATGCTACCCGTGGATGCCTTGAGACACCTTTTCCTCTCAAACCACCCACTCCCTCTCCTCCATCTCCATTGAGCCATTGCTCCCCCATCCAAGAGAGGTGCTTCCACAAGCTAGGGCATGGTGGACCATTTCCACCAGAGAAGGTATAGCTTGTCTTTCATTTTTTATTTCTTTGGTTCTTAGTTTTTTTTTCTTTCTAACTAATATTTCATTTGCAAGTTTATGTTTAACACTGTTTTGGAGGGTTCATTGTAGTTTAGGATTTGTTTGCAGGTTATTGGAGGCAGAACCCTAACCCTTGTTTGCAGAGGGGTTCACCACTGCTTCTCTCTTCTTTTTGTTCTTACTTTACTGTTCTTTCTATTTACATTCTATTTTTATTTTCTGCATTTATCCATGCAGGAACCTACCCTTCTGTCCTATAGACAGAAGGAAGCCATTCCTGCACCTATAGCAAGCAGAAATCCCTACTACAGAACTGGCGACCATACTGGAGACGATCCCACAGGATCCCTGGTCAAAATTTTAAAATTTTCAAGTTTTTAAATTTTTTGCCCTAGTTTTCAAAAATTTCCTGTTAAATTCGCTTTAAATCCAGTTTATTTTCAGTTATCAGTACCGTCGAAGCCTCTGCTAGGAAAAACCGAGTTAATTTGGCCACAGTACAAGTTACTGTCAGCCAGATCTAACTCTGGACCACAAAAAACCCCAAATCTGGGGCAGGGCGCTCTTATCGAGGCTAAAAGTGAGGTGAGGGTGCACTTAATGGCTAAACAGGTGCACCCAAGGTGCACTTAATCCCCCGATAAGTGCGAATTCAATGCAGAAACATAGACTGCGACTGTCTATGGATTCTGTGCGACCCCCTCGCCTGTTTCTAAAAAATATTGCGGCCCCCTCACCAAATTTGATAAAAAATGTGCGGCCTGTCAAATAGAACTTCAATTTTAGTTTAATAAGAGTTAAATTTTAGTTTTATAGTACTGTCAGTGTGGCCCAGCCGCCTCTTTCTAGTAGGGTAGTAGACCCCTCCAACTCCAAGTTGATCACATTCAACACGCAGAATGGGGAGCCACACATGCCATCAACCATCGCCTTTCAAATCCTGCTGTCCATCTGGAATTTGGTTGTGCACTGATGCATAGTGGATGAGGGGGCATACACGTGCATTATGTCTACCTTGGTTTGGCAGAAAATTGGATCACCAATTTTGCAACCGTCCTCCACAACCCTACGGGCTTATGATGGACATCCCACTAAATCCCAAGGAATCCTCCCCCATGTCCCCGTTACATTAGCTGGGAAGACAATGCTGATCGACATAGAGGTCGTCAAAGCTCAACTAAACTACAACCTTCTCCTCGGGAGAAGTTACATGTACGCCATGCGAGCTATCGCATCAACTGTCTTCCATTTCATGATTTTGATGGTTGATCGGCTCACCTACCATGATCTGTAAGGGTTAACGACACTTTCCAACATTATCCCTACCATCACCACCATTGAGCCACAAGGGGCGACCACACACACTAATGTCGTCCCTACAACCAACACTATGGTGGGCTTTGTCACACCCCAGTTTTGACCCCGTTGCATTAGATGTATATGATGTATATATTGTAAATGATCATGGTGTGGAGCTAAAGGCCAAGGCCCCACCATTGATTGGTTATGATATGTTTTAGGTTGAAATCGTCACCGATGGTGTATCGGGGCATGTGGCATACCTATTGAGTTTTGTCATCATGTAAATATGCATCTTTAATTAAATGAACCCGACCAACTATGATCGTGGCAACTAAATTGAGAAGGGGGAATGATTTTCCCAAGGATAAGGGTGGGGGAAATTGTCAAGCCTTGAGCCATGAGGGAAAAACCCATGTGTCACCACCTTGTTTTACCCAACCACCTCCATTAAGAATTGCTGCTGGTGGTTGAGGCAGTTATTGTTTTTGGAAGTGGGGTGGCAGGACTGTTAGTCCTTGCCTACATGCACACTCCACCAGCAATGAACCTCATGATGGGTAGAGAGAGGAATACGCCTCTCATTCCACACACTACAGGGACGCCATTCTTTCCTTGGCTATTCGTTCTCATGCACAGGAGATTTCCTGGTTTTACCCACGTAGTTTTTCCTCTACGGATTTGCGGATGATGTGGCTATATCCTTTCCTAATGGGCTAACTTGTGGGTTCTGCGTTGTTGTTACTCACGCACAGGTCAGGAGACTGTAATTTCTTTCCCAGCGGGTCTATGTAAGTTTTTCCCGGTGACTTCAATTATGTAAAATGGGCTGTTGTTTTGCCCATGTCTATTGGTAGTGTATGCTGATACGTTTTGGGACTATTGCTTCCCCATGTCGTGAGCTGTGTTTGCTGTTACTTTTGGGGTCTGGTGCAAGATTCCCTCATGCATAGACTGTTTGTAGTCGTTTTCCCCATGTTGGGAGCTATGCTCACGGATTTCGTTTGGGATTGTATAATTTTCTTGGGATTATTTTCCCTGTAATTGTGTTTGTTGTTACACTTGGGGGCTACTGTAGATTGTTTGGAGTCGTTTTGGCCACGAGAGGGCGAAGAACGACTCAGGAATCGTTTCCCCCTGTTAAGCTATAACCACTGATTAATTGCATGTGTACAATGGTTGGTCTTCGGACTGTGTTTGGAGCAGGGATGGGGGCTTGGTTTGCTTGATAACCTGGTGTTTGGAAACCACATAGACAAAGCTAGAGGGCTGGCTTTCTTCTCCCCAACCCCTGAATAGCACTGGAAGGGAATGCAGGGCTTGAGGGACTGTGTAGTAGAGAAGGGACTGATTCCTTGTGTTGGGTGTGTGTGGGTGTCTTAGAAGTCAGGATAGTTCTAGTGTAGGTGTTCCTAGCTCTATAATGGGCTCACCAGCTTAGCATTTAGCCTTTCCCAACTCCTTGATGGCCTGATAAACCCAACTGTGTTGGCTTGGCTGTGTTTTGCGTATCCTTGGCTATGTGTAAGCCTTCTTGTTCCCTTATTCCTTGGAGAATCATGCCCAGCTCGGGGGTGGCAGCGCTGCTGAGAGATTAAGGAGCACGTTGGCATATGGTTGGGTGGAACGTTGCAGCGACATAGCTGGTTGCGGATTGAGTTCTTCATAAGATAAGTAATCTTGCCTATTTCACTTCTACAACCATATTTTCTGTTAATGATTATGATGAACATGTTGAATGAATGCTATATGAATGTGTGTTGTTTCCGCTACGTATGATAAACAATTGCATCTGTGCATGTTCTAGTTCAAATCATTTTATTTTAGCATTTTGTTTTAGCATTTTTATGGTTTCACATGTTCATGGGGATGGTAGCCCGGATGGTTAATGCCATGGTCACGTCCTCTTCGCCGGTTGGAAGGATGGGGACATGACAGCGTGGTATCAGAGCTCATGTTGCAGCATGGGCCTGAATGAGCCATGAAGGATGCAGTGATAGAGGCATTATTTCTTTCTGCCCAACAGAAATCAGGGAATGACTGGGAAAAAAATTTTCAAAAATTTGTATGTGTTTGAATTGTCGAATCATCAAAATTTTTAGTGGGAAAGACTTCCAATGTAGCGGAAGAGCTAGGAGGAAGCTTTCCTGACGGGGCATAGTTGGAAATAAAATCATGGAAATTTTCTAAGTGATTTGACATCTGTCGACGAAAAATAGCTGATCGAGCGTCCGCCGTTGCAGATGGCTAAACGACTACGCGTCCTACAGATAAGGCCTCCGATTGCCGACGCCGTAAAAGAAAGTTTAAAATTTTTCTAAGTAATGAAAACAGTGGACATCGAAAGAAGATAGTGTTATGTGTGCCACCATTTCGGAAGCCAAAAGCACTAGCCTACCGACGAGAAAATACTGCCGATACCGATCAGGTTGTGCCGCCGATCGGAAAAAGATCGAAGATCATGTTCCACCGTTGCGGCTGCTGAAGGAACTTCTTCGTTGATGAAAAGAAGAAAGTTGAGCCGATCCAGCAGTGAAGACAAAGACAAAAAGGGAAAATTTCGGAAATTTTTCTAAGTCCTGGAGTCGTACCCATTGGTGATGGTTAGTGGATTGAACATCCACCATTGCGGCTAACTAATGGGCTATCCTTCCGAAGGATAGTGGATCCGATCGCCGATGAAAAGGGAATTCGAAAATTTTGTTTAAGTATAAGGACGTCAGATGAAGTTAGTGGATAGAATTTTTGACAGCCGATGAGTTATGGTCTGTGGAACCCGTAGTGAGATCACTACCCGTCGTTGCAGCTATTTAGCGAACTATCCTCCCGATGAACAGTGTACCCAACAACCGATGAACAGTGGAAGAAGCTAGTTGTTTCCATAGCTGATGAACAGTGGAAGAAGCTAGTTATTTCCATAGCCGATGAACAGCGGAAGAAGCTAGTTGTTTCCACAGCTGATGAACAGCGGAAGAAGCTAGTTGTTTCCACAGCCGATGAACAGCGAAAGAAGCTAGTTGTTTCGACCACCGATACAGCGGAAGAAGCTAGTTGTTTCGACCGCCGATACAGTGGAAGAAGCTAGTTGTTTCGATAGATGATGAACAGTGGAGAAGTTAGTGGTTTGGACTACCGAAACATCGGATCAATAGTGGAAATGAGACTCGATTCTGCATAAGGAAAATTTGAGTTTTCATTGGGATTTCCCCATCAGATTTTAACTATTTTTCAGTGGGATTTTCAGCTATTTTTCAGTGGATTTTCAGAGCTAAAAATGAGAAAGAGGCAGCAATCTTATGCGCTAGATTGTGCGAAAACATAGATTTACCAAAAATAGAAATAAAATAAAATTTTGTATTATGATTTTTCCAAGAGAAGGTAATCAATGCTAGTTTATATCAATGTTGTGCAGCTAACAGTTGTGTTACTAACACGTTTGCAGAGTCATAGTCACCCTCAAGGGCAGTATTTTAAGTAGTGCAATTTGATAATAAGTGGTGGTTCAGTTATGAGAACCCATGATGGAAATGATGCTCGGGATTCTTATGAGCATGCGCGAGATGCCATGGGAAAAAATATTCGTAATAGAAATGATGACATTGAGTCTAATGGAAGGAGATTCCAAGAGACACCGTCAGATGTTGCAGCCACTATGATAAGCCTGATCAAAGCCCAAGAACAGTAGCATCAGTTGAATGCTACTATGTTGCAGATTTTGACAGACTTACATAGAAAGATAAACTTTGGACGAGGTATAGCAAGACCAGAAGGCAGTAAGAGCAGTACTAGGAGAAGGAGAAGGACTTCTAGTGGATCATCTGATTCTGAAGAATCCAGCAGGGATTCAAGTTCTTCTTCTCATAAAAGAAAAATAAAGAGACACCATAGGGATCGCTCTTGGGATTAATTTAAGAAAGCTAAACCTCCTACATTTGATGGTGAGGTAAAGACTGGACAAGAGGCTGAAGCTTGGCTTCTTGGAATAAAGAAGTACTTTCAAGTGCATGATTATTCCGGAAACATGAAGGCAAGAGTTGCCATATTCAATCTGAATGGAAGGGCATCCATTTGGTGGGAACACTTCAAGCAAGTAAAGAGGATCAGTGAAAGGAGACTTAAGTGGAAGTAGTTCAAGAAGTATTTCAAGCAGAAATACCTCTCTGACAGGTATTATGATGACAAGAGTAAGGAGTTCCATGAGCTGAGATTGGGACAGCAGACCATGGAAGAATATGCAAATAATTTTTTGGAGCTGTTGAGGTATGTTCGATACATCAGAGATGAAAAAGTGAAGGTCTAGCGTTTTCTGAGTGGATTACCTCAATCTTACAAAGATAGAATTGAGTTTTATGAACCTAGAACTCTTGAAGAAGCAATAAGGAAGGCTAAGTATTGCTATGAGAAAAGCAAAGGTAAAACTGATTACCATAAGGCATGGAAGGACAAGAAGAATGAGAAGTTTGATAGAGAAAGAAAGGTTTCAAACCTTCTAACTTCAGGAATCAGCAGAAGCAGCCATCCCAAGCTGGGAGTAAGCCAGTTGGAGTGACAGGAGAAAAGCCTAAAGATCCACAACAGAATAGAGGACCACTTCAATGTTGGAAATGTGGAGGACCCCACATGCGTAGAAATTGTCCACTCGAGAATGAGAGTGCAAGGCCAGCTTATAACGTTCAAGAAGCAGAAACAGTGGGTCAAGTAGCAAGGGAAATCCCTAGGATTTATGCAGCACTGGAGGACCGCCAGGAAGATCACCAGTCAACTGTGGTTGAAGTAGCAAGTAAGATTGTTGAGCAATCTGTTTCTATTTTGATTGACCCTGGTTCTACTCACAGTTACATTACTCCTAGAGTAGTGGAGATTTGTGCTTTTAAGAAGGTAAAGCATAGGAAGTCTTGGTTGGTTCAGCTAGCCACTAGAACTAAGAGAAAGGTCAATGAAGTGGTAGAGAAATGTCCATTGGTCATGGATGGATTGGTCACTTGTGTAGATCTGAATGTTCTACCACTTGGTTCCTGTGATGTTCTCATTGTAATGGATTGGTTAGAAGCTCACAGGGTGAAGCTTGACTGTTACAATAAGACTTTTGAATGCATGAATGAAGAAGGTAACCTAGTAGTTGTGAAAGGTATTCCAAAGGTAATTTCAGTACGGCAGGTTTCAACAATGCAGTTAAAGAAGTTCTGTAGGAAGGGTTGCCAGTTGTATGCAACCCAGATTTTGGAGACATCAGAAGATGAAACTCCTAGGGTGGAGGACTATCAGGTGTTACAGCAATTCAGGGATGTGTTTCCTAATGAGATCCCAGGGCTTCCTACAAAGCAGGACATTGACTTCACAAATGAACTTGTGCCAGGAGCATCACCAGTGTCCAAGGCACCCTACAGGATGAGTACACCGAAGATGATAGAATTGAAGATGCAACTGCAAGAGTTGTTGGAAAAGAAGTATATCCGACTGAGTGTGTCTCCTTGGTGAGTGCCGGTTCTGTTTGTAAAGAAGAAAGATGGTACACTCAGATTGTGTATTGATTATAGACAATTGAACAAGGTTACTGTGAAGAATAAATATCCTTTGCCTAGGATTGATGACCTCTTTGATCAAATGAGAGGAGCAAAGGTATTTTCCAAGATTGACTTGAGGTCTGGTTACCATTAGGTGAGAATCAAGAATGAAGACATTCATAAGACAGCCTTCAGGACAAGGTATGGGCATTATGAGTTTGTAGTGGTACCATTTGGTCTCACAAATGTACCAACTACATTTATGTGCCTTATGAATAGTGTCTTCAGCAGGTATTTGGACAAATTTGTTCTTGTTTTCCTTGATGAAATTCTTGTTTATTCTAAGAATGAGGAAGAGGATGAAGAGCATTTGAGATTGACATTGAAATTTCTTAGGGAGCATCAGTTGTATGCGAAATTAAGCAAGTGTGACTTCTATAGAGATAGAATTCAGTATTTGGGTCACATTATCTCAGAGGAGGGTATATCTGTGGACCCTGAAAAGATTGAAGCCATTATGAATTCGCCTACTCCAAGAAATGTGACAGATGTAAGATCTTTTATGGGACTTGCAGGATACTATAGGAGATTCATTGAGGGATTCTCCAAAGTTGCACATGCCATCACTTCTTTGCAAAAGAAGGGGATGAAGTTCGAATGGACATCGAGGTGTGAAGAAAGATTTCAGCAGTTGAAGAATCTTCTCACCAGTGCACCAGTATTGAATGTTGCCAATCCAGAAAAAGACTTTGTGGTGTGTACCAATGCATGCGGACAAGGGCTTGGAGGAGTCCTTATGCAAGACAACCACGTGATATGTTATGAGTCAAGAAAGCTGAAGGAACATGAGAAGAACTATGCCACTCATGATATAGAGCTTGCAGCCATAGTACATGCTCTCAAGATGTGGAGACATTACTTGATGGGTAGAATATTTGAGCTCAAAACAGGTCACGGTGGACTAAAGTATCTATTTGATCAGCCTACTCTGAATGCTAGGAAAGCAAGATGGCTGGAATTTTTATGTGAATTTGATTTTGAAATCAAGCACATAAAGGGAAAGGAAAATAAGGTAGTTGATGCACTCAGCAGGAAGATGCAAGAAATGCATGTGGCATCTCTTAGTATTTGCCAATCATATTTGAGGCAGCAGATTGTTAATCATGTTGCTCGAGATGAATTATATGAGCGGGTAAAAGACAAGTTGCAGCAACAAGGTCTTGAGAAGAGGTATGAGGGATATAAATTGGAAGAAGATGGACTTCTCACTTATAAGGGTAGAATTTATATTCTGAATGTAGCATATTTGAGGAGAGTTGTTATGGATGAAATCCATCAAGCTCCATATTCTGGTCACCCAGGATATCAGAAGACAATTGCTACAGCTAGAAAGCAGTACTTTTGGCTAGGAATGAAAAGGGATATGGCTGAGTACATTTCTAGGTGTATGAAATGTCAGTAGGTAAAGGTTGAGCATCAACATCTAGCAAGTTTGTTTCAACCTTTGTCAGTTCCAAAATGGAAATGGGAAGTTATTTCCATGGATTTTATTACAGGATTGGCGATGACTTGGAGGCAACATGATTCGATCATGGTTGTGGTGGACAAGTTGAAAAAGGTAGCACATTTTGTACCAGTTAAGTCTACACATAAGACTGATGACATTGCAAAGATCTTCATGAAGGAGATATTAAAATTGCATGGATTTCCTAAGGCAATGATCTCTGACAGAGATGTCAAGTTTACTTCCAATTTTTGGAAGGGGTTGTTTGCAGATTTGGGTACAAAGCTAAACTTCAGCACTACCTACCATCCTCAGAGAGATGGGCAGACAGAGAGAGTTAATCAGGTGCTTGAAGACATGCTTCGCATGTATGTGATGGACAAACCGACCAAGTGGGAAGATTACTTGCACTTGGTAGAGTTTGCTTATAATAATGGACAACAGGCATCCTTGGGGATGAGTCCGTATGAAGCTTTGTATGGAAGAAGGTGTAAGACACCAGTGACTTGGGATAATCCAGTGAATATGATTGTGCTTGGACCAGAATTGCTCAAGGAAATGGAGCAAGAGGTTATAAAGATTAGATAGAATCTGAAAGCAGCACAGGACAGACAGAAAAGCTATGCAGATAAGCATAGGGTGAACAGGGAGTTCAGTGTTGGGGATCATGTTTACCTCAGAGTGAGGGAAAGGAAGAGTTCCTTGAATCTTGGTAGTTGTGCCAAGTTGTCACCTACATATTGTGGGCCATTTGAAGTGCTTGAAAGAATAGGGCCAATTGCATATAGACTTGCATTTCCTACTAGCACTAGGGATCATAATGTTTTTCATGTTTCTTTGCTTAATAAATATGTACATGATCCTAACCATGTGATAAATTGGGATGTGATTCAGGTGGAACCCGAGGGAGAGTTCCGAATCGAGCCAATGCACATCGTCGATAGGAAGGTCACAATGCTCTGGAACCGGGCCATAGGGCAGGTAAAGGTGCAATGGGAGCACTATGGACCTGAAGAGGCTACGTGGGAGCTGGAGGATGCCATACGATTGGCACATCCATTTTTGTTTCATTTTGTGAAACACTAAGGCGATACCAGTGTAGCGTTTTGTTCAAATTTTGTAAAGCACTGAGGACAATGCTATTGAAGGGGGAGGGGAATGTCACACCCCGGTTTTGAACCCGTTGCATTAGATGTATATGATGTATATATTGTAAATGATCATGGTGCGGAGCTAAAGTCCAAGGCCCAACCACTGATTGGTTATTCTATGTTTTAGGTTGAAATCGTCACCGATGGTATATCGGGGCATGCGGCATACCTATTGATTTTTGTCATCATGTAAATATGCATCTTTAATTAAATGAACCCGACCAGCTATGATCGTGACAACTAAATTGAGAAGGGGGAATGATTTTCACAAGGATAAGGGTGGGGGAAATTGTCAAACCTTGAGCCATGAGGGAAAAACCCATGTGTCACCACCTTGTCTTACCCAACCACCTCCATTAAGAATTGATGCTGGTGGTTGAGGCAGTTATTGTTTTTGGGAGTGGGGTGGCAGTACTGTCAGTCCTTGCCTACACACACAGTCCACCAGCAATGAACCTCATGATGGGTAGAGAGAGGACTACGCCTCTCATTCCACGCACTATAGGGATGCCATTCTTGCCTTGGTTGTTCGCTCTCATTCACAGGAGCTTTCCTGGTTTTACCCACATAGTTTTTCCTCTGTGGATTTCTGGATGATGTGGTTGTATCCTTTCCTGATGGGCTGACTTGTGGGTTCTGCATTGTTGTTACTCATGCACAGGTCAGGAGACTGTAATTTATTTCCCAGCGGGTCTGTGTAAGTTTTTCCCGGTGACTTCAATTGTGTAAAATGGGTTGTTGTTTTCCCCATGTCTGTTGGTAGTGTATGCTGATACGTTTTGGGAATGTTGCTTACCCATGTCATGAGCTGTGTTTGCTGTTACGTTTGGGGTCTGGTGCAATCTTCCCTCATGTAGAGACTGTTTGTAGTCATTTCCCCCATGTTGGGAGCTGTGCTCACTGATTTCGTTTGGGACTGTATAATTTGCTTGGGAGTATTTTCCCTGTGATTGTATTTGTTGTTACGCTCGGGGGTTGTTGTAGATTTTTAGGAGTCATTTTGGCCATGAGAGGGCCAAGAATGACTCAGGAATCGTTTCCCCATTTTGATCTATAACCGCTAATTAATTGCATGTGTGCAATGGTTTGTCTTCGGATTGCATTGGGAGTAGGGATGGGGGCTTGGTTTGCTTGATAAACTTGTGTTTCGAAACCACACAGACAGAGCGAGAGGGATGGATTTCTTCTCCACAACCCCTAAATAGCACTGGAAGGGAATGTAGGGACTGAGGGACTGTGTAGCAGAGAAGGGACTGATTCCTTGTGTTGGGTGTGTGTGGGTGTCTTAGAAGTCAGGCTAGTTCTAGTGTAGGTGTTCCTAGCTCTATAATGGGCTCACTAGCTTAGAATTTAGCCTTTCCCAACTCCTTGATGGCCTGATAAACCCAACTGTGTTGGCTTGGCTATGTTTTGCATATCCTTGGCTATGTGTAAGCATGCTTGTTCCCTTATTCCTTGGAGAATCATTCCCAGCTCAGGGGTGGCAGCGCTGCTGAGAGATTAAGGAGCACGATGGCCTATGGTTGGGTAGAAAATTGTAGCGATGTAGCTAGTTGTGAATTGAGTTCTTCATAATATAAGTAATCTTTCCTATTTTACTTCTGCAACCATATTTTCTGTTAATGATTATGATGAACATGTTGAATGAATGTTGTATGAATGTGTGTTGTTTCCACTGTGTATGATAAACAATTTCATCTGTGCATGTTCTAGTTCAAATCATTTTATTTTAGCATTCTGTTTTAGCATTTTTATGGTTTCACATGTTCATGGGGCTGGTATCCCAGATGGTTAACGCCATGGTTGCATCCTCTTTGTTGGTTGGAAGCATGGGGATGTGACAGCCTTGGGTTGTTTGCTGATACCTCCATGATGACTACTTTCCCATTAGTGTCACCACCACAGACACAAAATGAAATTGTGGACTTGTGCATGGTCTCATCAAGCACCACTGCACCCAAACAACAACTGCATCCGCAACCCCAACCACAACCACAACATCGTCCGCAGCCACAACACCAATAGCATTCACAACATCATTCACAACAGCAGCATTATGCACAGCCGTAACCACAACCACATCCCCACATGCAATCGTCAGGGAGATATTTGGGCTCACCCCCAGTCCATACGATTCGCTTCCTCTTCCCTCCACCTCATGTCATGAGCAAGACAGTCATGGATACCTTAAGCCTACCCAAATTTACGTTGGGAATTCCAGTCTGGTATCTTGATCCACCAACTCAACCAGCAATGCCCCAGGTTATTTTAACCCCGGAGCAACTAATCGCGGTTGAGTCTCACCCTCCACCCAGTCCAAAAAAGCCAACCGCCACACCCGCATCCGCCCTGCCCCACCCAAAAAGGGCCAGGGGAAAGAATTCCAAAGCCACTGTAGAACCGTGACAAGTCCCATCTTGTGCCATCTGTGAACAATAGGGCCATCCAACTCAGAATTTCCCTGAAATCCCAGTGATCTGTGCACATCTAGATGCCATGGACACAAACAAAAACATCCCAGTGGTTGAACTCCCAAACGCACCCATAGTCCAGAACAAGGAATTAAGGACAAACCATGCTTGCGCCCTTTGTGGCTTGTATGGACATTACTCTCACCATTGCCAAGACTTGCCCAAATTTCAAATGGAATTTTCTGACCTCCGTCAACATTCCCTTGATTCTAAGATCACCTTGATCGAAGAAATATGTGTGGGAACCACAACCAAAAACCAAGCTGAATATGATGGTGTCAATGGCCTCTTCGCTGCCACTCTTTAGATAGGCATTCACCATCTCAATGTCTTCTTAGAATCCCAGCTGCTTGTTTCGCAGTTGAACAACCACTATCGAGTACGGTATCCCTGCCTCTTTAGAAAGTACCTACGCACTAAAGTACCGCATCCCCACATGTAACCATGAAGGAGTTATTTTGAGCTCATCCCCAGTCCATATGATTCTGTTCCTCTTCCCCCCACCCAATTCCATGAGCAAGCTGGTCATGGCCACCTTAATCCTACCCAGCTTTATGTTGGGAATCCCGGTGTGGTATCTTGATCCACCAGCTCAACCATCAATTCCTCAAGCAATATTAACACCTACGCAGCCCATTGCGGTTGCATCCCATCCCCCACCCAGTCCACAAAAGACATCCACCGCACTGGCACCGGCACCACCCCACCTGAAAATGGCTAGGGGCAAGAATGCCAAAGCCACCACAGAACCATGACAAGTCCCATCTTGTGTTTTCTGCGAGCAATAGGGCCATCCAACTCATATTTTCCCTAAAATCCCAATGATCCGTGCACATTTGGATGCCATGGATACAAACAAAAAAATCCCCCTGGTCGAACTCCCAACCGTGCCAATACTCAGAAACAAGTCACTGAGAACAAACCATGCTTGCACCCTCTGCAGTCTGTCTAGACATTATTCGCACCATTCCAATACTTTCCTGAATTTTGAATGGCTTTAGCTGACCTCCATCAACATTCCCTTGAATCTGAGATCACTCTGATCAAAGAAGTTCACCCCCCACCTCCTTCTTCAGACACCATGTCCATCTACTTGATGTCCAATTCTACCGATCCTCTTGTCTCCACCATCATTGACGGTCCATCAAACCTATCTCTTCCGTTTTTTCCCCAACCACAGTCGCAACCTCAACCTCAGTTACAAGGGAAACATTGGAGTTCATTCCCAATCAACACAATCATTTTCCTTGTTCTTTTCCTTTTCCTTTTCCTACCATCTGGGATCGTGAGTAAGTCTGCCTTGGAAACCCTCAATCTACAGGATTTCAGACTGGGAGATCCTGTCTGGTACCTTGAACCACCTACCATACCTCTGAGGCCCCAGGATGTGTTGACTCATGTCCAGCCAATTGAGATGATGTTGCACCTACCTCTAGGTCCATCAAAGACTCCTTCTGTCTCCAGGCCTACCCCTCTTCCTCCAACAAAGACTAGGGGTAAGGACACAAAAACCACAACCAATACCATTTACATGATCTCTAACACCATTTTCCATTCTATCTTGATGGTCGTGGAAGATCCACCTGATCTATCTTGGCACCACTTACATAATGACAGAGATATATGTAAGACTGCCTTCGGTTTTACCCCATTTCCTTTAAACCATAGTGTGGAATCGGTTCTTCCCATAAAATACTAGATTTTGTCACCCTGCCATGCCAATGAACTTCATCTCAACAAGGGGGCATACCTCTTTTCCAACTCTAATGGACAACTCTTGGAGAATCCCCGCAATGGGCTCTACCTTAAGAGATTTTACACTTAAACACCACCAATGAGTCATTTCATTTTTTTTATTGTTTTTCAACATTTTCCACCACAAATCAGGGGTAGCACCATTAGCTACTACTCCAAAGTCACCCGGTATCAGTTCAAGACACCTCTCACATCTCCAGGATCAAACTTCTATCTCTTTATGAGACCATTGTCTCATGTTTAATAAATCAATTTCGGGACCATTTCCCACCAGTCACCTCGATTTACAAGTCATGGCATGACAATGCAAGTGTCTATGGACCTGTACTTGTATCACACTTCCTGACCGATACGCATGCGAGTGTTCGGGTCACCGCCCGTTAAGGATTTTCCATTTTTTAGTTTTGTTTTGTATTTTAACACATAGTTGTATTTTCTATCCACCACACCTTAAATGAACTACTGGGCAATTCTGCACAAAACAATTTCTTTTTCTTGCACTTATTTGTCATGTAAGTGCCCCCGGACTTGCACTCACATCGCATGTAGTCAAGTCCATCCAGTGCAACACACATACATTCTCTCTTGACCTCTGTCTGAGAGCCACCTTGGTTTACGTGCCTCTGCTGCATCGACTCGCAGGCCTCTATCGCGATCTATCCCACGCATGTATTAGTATGTTTGATATCCTTATACTCCGTCCATACTACGCGAATGACCTTTGGAACTCTGTCCACCGTCCCGACATGGGGCACCCCATGTGCCACCACAATCAGTTGACCACACTGGAGTTTTGTTTAATCTCTTTTCTGACTCCTTAAAACCATGAAAAGATAGCCAAGTGCAACGGCTTCCTTTCCCACTCGCTAAAGTATAGGAAAGGGCATCTACATCATTTCATTTACCTCCTTTTGTGGACCATTTAGACCATCAATTGAAAAGGACCCCCTTGGCACACTCAAGCTAAGACCATTCCCCTCTACATACTTTTATGCATTCTTGGGTAGAGGGGACACACTTTACAAAAAAGCTCACCACAAGTTGTCGTTAAGCTCTTTTCGTTCATGCTCATAAAAGTATCTGAATGACCATCTAGTCAGCATAGGTTTAACCTTTTCAAGCCTGATTGGACTACCAATGGTAAAGAAGTCTCTCATCCCCTACAAGATAGGTGAGCTATCCTATGTATACTTTTATCTTTTTTTGGGCATAGGAGACTACCAATTAAAAAAATCCTCCACTGGAGTCTTCTTCGTGCTTTCAAACTCTCTAAAATTGAAATCACCATCGAGCATTTACCTTCTTGGGCTCGCTAAAAATCCACGAGATCGTAACATAATGGTGTCCCTAGACACCAACCCACAGAAAACAGTTTGGCAGCATTCCCACATTGGGTCGCCTTTGTTTAAAGTACTCTGCAATGTGTCTTCCTTGGATCCCATCAATATCAAAAGTATCCACCTCCTCCAAGTATTTCCCATTTGCAATGTCATTCCTGGTATTACAGCTATGATCCCATTCCCATGAGTTAGTTTCATTTGCTGCCTGGTCCACCCTGCCGTCATACTTTGAACAAAGGAAATTTGAGTCTACCACACTCCCCCTGCCCTTGTTCAATTCTTCCCCTTTCTCCCCCCCCCCATTCAGTGGGTCATTCCGTAGATTGTCTCACAGCTTTCGATTATCTCCCTCACCCTTCTAGTCAAGGAAACATCATTCCCTTTCCTAGGGGCAGGTCTCCCTCTATCGACGCCAACACACATATTCCAGAGGATAGACCCAGAGGTCCTTGTATCTTGGTTTCATTAACATCATTGATGAGTTCCTTGGACCACTTTAGAGGAGTCCTTAGTGCCTCTCGAGAAGGTTGTTTCTTGTTACCACCCAATTTGTACTTAGTGGTTTTTTATCAAGTGAGCCTAGTGAACCGGACAGAATTAACTTGTTCGAACTTCAGAAGACCTGTGGAAGTACTTCTGGGAAGTGCTTGTTGTACTATATCACATGTTCATGCCCCATGGGGGAATTGTAATAAATGTTCTAGCATGGTAGTTTCTGTAAAAGACTCGGTCTCTTAGACTTTATTTGTCAATCTGATCAGCCCATGGTGTTTTTTTCCCTTCGTTATTATTGGTTGTTGAATAAACAATTGATAATTTCTGAGTTTTTCACTCCATACCTCCAAAGTTGGGGTAGTCGGCTTGGCATTTAGGCCTATTGAGGTTATTAGAGTCTATGTGTCAATGTATAAGCATGCTAGACATCATGGTTGAGTCATATGAAAATGTCTAAGTCCCCCTAGGTTTTTTCAATTTTTCATTTTTTTTATTTTTTCAGTGTTTTTTTATTAAAATTTAATTTTTCCAAAACTTAGGCTATTTTTTTAATAGTTTAATTCGAAAAATTGATTTTGTAATAAAAGTGGGCCAAATAATCAGTTGCAGTCATGTAGGTGCTCATTTTCAAGCTAATAGCACCATGTAAACCCATGGACCCGCTATTTCTTAGTTTTGAGTGATTTTCCATCACTCAGGTCAGAAAGCCCCAAAAATCAATTATTGATTATTTTAATCAATAAATTGATGAATAATGGAGCAAATCCAAAATCATAAATCAGTGGATTCTCACCCGATTTGATTGAAATCAGTCAAATCTGAAGCAGATTGATCGGATATTACAAATCCTTGACTGAAGGAGGTGATCAAATCAGATGCAGAGTTGATCTTTAGTTGTCTTCATGGGGAATTGTGCCCTCTCTCTCTCCTCCACACGTGTGGACTCTCCTGGATGCTCTATGGACTGATGTGTCAGTTTATGGGTTGATGTGTTAGCTCAATCAAGCCCCCAGTTGACAAGTAGGCTCAGTTAAGATTCATATCTACATTTATTGACTCTCCATCAGCTGATTTGATCTAATTCCTTCTGAATTGCGCCCCCCCTGGGCTGGATGTCCTGTTTTTTGTATATATCTTGGGTGAGGCTCCCTCTTCCAAGCTAGTTAGAGCTATATTAAAGGGCTTGCTATTGTAATTGTGTATTGATCATCATTTTTTGAAATAAAGAGAAGCTTTAGAGGCTCAATTGTGGAGTACCTTTCATGTGTGGATCATCATTATCATGCTACATTTGACGTGAAACTGCTATTTTTTCAATTTTTTGCACTTAACTGTTGTCTGCCTAAATGGTTATTGGAATCATAGGAATAGATCATTGTAAGTAAGCTTAATTACTTCTATTTTTCTGCATATTTTTGAATGAGCTAATACCTGTATGCTAAATAAGATTATTTGCATGTTGTATCATCTACTTCTCATATGTATCTTCAGATTTAAT
Source organism: Pseudotsuga menziesii (assembly GCA_001517045.1). Taxonomy (NCBI): domain Eukaryota; kingdom Viridiplantae; phylum Streptophyta; class Pinopsida; order Pinales; family Pinaceae; genus Pseudotsuga; species Pseudotsuga menziesii. The sequence continues at coordinate 53,247 of LPNX010847893.1, forward strand.
GGTTTTGTTTGCAGGATTTGTTGTGTAGCTTACAGGTTTGCTGTGATTGGAAGATCTGTGGTTCAGGTTTGATTCCATTGTTGTTTAATAGAGACTTCTAATATTGTGCCCCTCGGTGCTTCACTACCAAGTTTCCGCTGCAGATCTGCTTCAGCAACAAGCACTTCTCTTCTCCTTTTCCTCCTTTAAAAATCTTAAATTTTCTCCAAACTGGTTACTATTAAGGAATATTATTGCTCAGATATATCTCATTAAGAAAATTACATATATATATAGTTATTAAGGTCCCTTCCTAATTCTATATCTCAGTATTTTTTTGCATATAAAGTTACATTTTAAGAGATCTAGCTGAAATTACCCTCTTTTTTGCAAGCATTTAAATGAAAATTTGTAGCTTGATTTTAAGGTAGTTTCCTTTGATGTACATTAAAATTTCATATTCTTCAATAAAAGTGCACATCATATTGGCTTCCCAAAAGGAAAGCCAAGATCCCAAGGAAAGCCTGCTTTCCTTGGTTCCTTTTTACCTTTTTAACTAGATTTAACTTAGTTTTTTTTGGTTAAAAGTAAGCTGAACCAAAGGTACTTTCAGAGTGCTTTTGGGAATATTTCAGTCTAATATGCTTGCTTTTTTTTATCATTTTTGACAGAAAATAAAGGAATTTGCTGTTCGAAAGTGGCCTCGGGAGCGTTCAAATCCCCCCAGGGGTCTCCCAGTGGCTTTAATTTTCGCACTTTGTAAGCTCCTGATTTCCCTCTGTATAAGGATAAAGAGGAATTATATCAATTATCTGATATTGTAACCATTGTTAATAAAAATAATATTTGAAAAGGATCTTTCGAGCCCATTCCCCATCCCCCCTGGGGGGATTTGCGTCGGTGTCATTTTCTTTACTTTTTGTTCATCCCTTTTCAAACTAGTGTAGCTCTAATATGCAGGGTAGTATACTTTAATTCATTATCAATTTCCTTTTCCATATTTGATATTTCAAAGTAATCTTAATACTTACCCCACGACTTCCCGATTGACCTGAAAGGGGAAAGAGATGCGTGGTAGGACTAATTAGAAAACCAAAATTGTGTATCTATTTTATTTTCTATCATTTGTTTCTTTAGCTATTATAAAATTAACCCCTCCTTGATTCCCCGATTGAGATCCACTTGGATTGAAAGAGGTTCCTGGAGGGTTTTCTTTTCAACAAGAACACCCAATTTTAAAATGTACTAAAATTGATAAGACTCCGGTGTGTATGCTCTGCACTTGGCTATGGTTTGTCTGATCAGTCAAGCTATATCAAAAGCACTTGATTGACTAGTATAATTAGGACCTACTCTCCCAAACTAACAAACCACCAGGTGAAAATCCAACACCTAGATCAAACCATCACGGTGGCAAAATACCCAAAGGAAGCGGGAACTTCTAAAAAGTGGCCTCGCGGCACCAATCTCTGTCACACCCTAATGGGTGCGTTATGAAAAATATCCCCAGAGACTCCATTCAGCCCACATATTCCTTGCGGGTAGCCGTGAAGGTTTAGTTTTGGACATACTCCAAGTACTCTCGAGTATATCTGGAGCCCACCCCTTTGCCTAATTTTAATCAACTCACACCTCAATTTTAACTTAAAACGTACCAAGAGGCAATTGCAAAACATTCACTCCAAGCACATGCAAGTACGTTGATTCTATTTTTTTACTCCATTTTAAGGCACTGGTTATTTTCTTGCTTTATATATATATTATGTCTCATCATTGTGCTTTCATGTGCTCATTTTTGTATCTTGTCATCTTGGATTGTTTATGGTTAAATTCCAAACTCCTAAGTAACTCATTCAGTTTAACATCACCGTACTAAGTAATTTATCCTTAGTAACTTAATAGGGTCTACCCCCCTTGGCTTTATTAGGAGTTGAGCCTAAACGGAGGAGTCAAGAACAAGGTGACAGCCTTGACTCGAGAATTTCCCCCAAGGACACACCGAGTGGCTTGAAGATTTCCACCACTACGTGACCCAAGTGTGTGAAAGGCAAAAACATTTCTCACATGCTCGAATCCAACTACATCATCGCACCGTTGAGATTCGTATAGGGTTTGGTCCTCATAATACTTGGTCGAAGACCTCAGATGTCACTTGATTCTAGCACATTGATTTTTTTTGGAGGGACCTAAACAGTTTATGTCCCTTGTGATTTCTCAGTTGCATTGGAGATAGTGTTCAGAAGCCCCAGCAGTGCTTCTATATACCTTTATGATTGATGTAGCATACTTGTACCACGGAGACTGACTCTTAATCAGTGCGTCCATACAACTATGTACCGTTCCTGATCCAGTAGACCATTGGTCATGAAGATATAGCATTTTATGAGAATCACATTGGTCTAATGTACTAGATCAGCATTGTATTCAATCTCACATGGAGGCAACCATTATTATAACATCAGTTGTATACGATCGGCTCTTGTATTTTAGAGCATAGATCAAATTATTCTTTTGACATTGTCACGAGCATGGGGATTCCCGCCTCGTCCATATACATGTCACACATTATTTGTATCTCACCCATTGATGGGAACCATATTAATACAAAAAGAAAAAGCCACCATGCTCCAGCCCCGAAAGCACCACCTTTACGCAGCAAATCCTATGATGTCCGTTGGCCATACGTTGAGCTCTTTCCCTTACACATCAAGGGGCAATATTTCAACCCAAAAATCCCCCACTCAGCTCTCAATGGCCTACACCACCCAAGGACACCATCTCACGATCGTCATATCACTCCATTAGACCCCCACACCCTCAAAATAGCCCAAGGATGAAGAAAGGGTTTTAAAAACCCCAAACATGAGCCCAAAATACCCTCCTAGGAGCTAAAGCCCCCAAAAAGGGGCTAAAACCATAAAAGGAGCTAAAGTTAGGGAGAAAGGGGCTAAAATCCCCAAAAACTGGCTAAATCCCTGACCAAGGGCTTAAAACCCTAAAACCCCTTTAAAAATATATAAAAGGAGGGTGGGGGTTCACTCTCAAACACTTCTCCCTTGCATACTGTTATGTTGCCCATGGATGCCTTGAGACACCTTTGCCTCTCAAGCCACCCACTCCCTCTCCTCCCTCTCCATTGAGCCATTGTTGCCCCCATCCAAGAGAGGTGCCTCCACAAGCTAGGGCATGGTGGCCCATTTCCACTAGAGAAGGTATAGCTTGTCTTTCATGTTTTATTTCTTTGCTTCTTAGTTTTCTTTTCTTTCTAACCATTGTTTCCATTTGCAGGTTTTATGTTTAACATTGTTTTGCAGGTATTTCAATCTATTGTAGCTTAGGATTTGTTTGCAGGTCTTAGGAAGTGGAACCCCAACCCTTGTTTGCAACGAGGTTCACCATTGCTTCTCTTCTTTTTGTTCTTAGTTTAGTTTACAATTCATGTCCATTTACATTTTGTTTTTATTTTCTGCATTTATCCACGCAGGAACCTACCCTTTTGTCCTATAGACAGAAGGGAGCCATTCCTGCCCCTGTAGCAAGGAGAAATCCCTACTATAGAAATGGAGACCCTTATTGAGAATTCCATGGGTCTAATGTGCCAGATCATCATTGTATTCAGCCTCACATGGAGGAAACCATTATTGTAACATCAGTTGTATATGATCGGCTCTCGTATTTTAGAGCATAGATCAACTTATTCTTTTGACATTGTCACGAGCATGGGGATGCCCATCTCGTCCATATACATGTCACACATTATTTGTATCTCACCCATTGATGGGAACCATATTAATACAAAAACCAAAAGCCACCATGCCCCAGCCCCAGAAGCACCACCTCTATGCATAAAATCCTATGATGTCCATCGGCCATATGTTGAGCTCCTACCCTCACACATCAGGGGGTAATTTCTTAACCCAACAATCCCCCACTCAACTCTCAATGGCCTACACCACCCAAGGACACCATCTCACGACCCTCATATCTCTCCATTAGACCCCCGCACCCTCAAAATAGCTAAAGGATGAAGAAAAGGGCTTAAAAAACCCAAAAAGGAGCCCAAAATAGTCTCCTAGGAGCTAAAACCCCCAAAGAGGGCTAAAACCCTAAAAGGATCTAAAGTTAGGGAAGAAGGAGCTAAAAGCCCAAAATAGGGGCTAAATCCTTGACCAGGTGTTTAAAACCCTAAAACCCCTTGAAAAATCTATAAAAGGAGGGTGGGCGGTCACCCTCAAACAACCTCTCCCTTGCATACTCTTATGCTGCCCGTGGATGCCTTGAGACACCTTTTCCTCTCAAGCCACCCACTCCCTCTCCTCCATCTCCATTGATCCATTGCTCCCCCATCCAAGCTAGGTGCTTCCACAAGCTAGGGCATGGTGTCCCATTTCCACCAGAGAAGGTATAGCTTGTTTTTCATGTTTTATTTCTTTGCTTCTTAGTTTTCTTTTCTTTCTAACCAATATTTCATTTGTAGGTTTGTGTTTAACATTGTTTTACAGGTTTCAATTTATTTTAGGATTTGTTTGCAGGTTATTGGAGGCGGAACCCTAACCCTTGTGTTGCAGTTGCAACATTTTCCCAAAATTCTAAAAAAATTTGGACCCTCCTTTACTTTGAATAAGTTGGTTTTCTTGTTGGTTTCAGTCTGATGACTTTTGGTCTATAGATTTTGGAATGTTTTCCAGCTCTTTGGGTGCTATATCAATCGATCTGTTTGTCTCCTTTAATGCTTAAAATGATCTCGTCCATTATCAATCTCACCGTTGCTTTTTTCATATCTTTGAAGTCATTTTACATCGGGAGTTGAGTCATTTGTTCTTCCCGCCGTTGCGGAGGTTTTTGGCTTTGTATTTCACCATTACGGGTAGACTTTTGTTCTGCATCGGGAGGGGATGAGTATCTCCTTGCCCGACATTGCGGACAGGTTATTGTTTTGGTCTCCGACGTTGCGGACCATTTGGGATTCTGAGGTTCCATTTTCTCGTCGATCCGTGTGTATCGGAGCTTTTTAGCTTCTTTTCCCTCTGCCGTTGCGGGCGTGTCCGAGTTTCGGTCTTCCAATGTAGATTCTCTGGGTGGCCGATATGGGTTACAAACGTTGCACGCCCACCGTTGCGGAGGAGTCCGAGTTGCTGGCCTCCGATCCCGATTCCCGCCGACACCCGATATTTTGTTTACACGCTCTATTCGCCATTGCGGGTGAATTGATGCTGGGGACTGTCTATCGTTGCGGAAGGTCTGGGGTTCTAGCCACCTGACTTAGATTTGGTTTGATGGCCGATTTAGAGCTCTCGCACGTGCAAATCTTTTATATGTACGAGGGGTGATTTGGAATATGGTATTATTTTGTTTTGGGCTCGAGCTGTCGTTGTCCTCTCCGCACTGTCGACCCTGCGAACCTTGTGGAGCTCCGTGTTTGTACCTGCGTCCAGGTGTAAGTTGGAAGCTCAACTGTTGTCACCTCATCAGCTACACATCACTGCCAGGTAGGATCATTACCGCCCTACCTCGTGCTTTTCAAGGTTTTGATCGGGTGATTTGTGCTGCTGTTGGGGTATTACTAGGATTGTGTCCTCGTATCCCTTTTTCGCTTGTACACAAAGTTTTCACCCGCAGCTAGGGTTGCCATAGTCGTTTCTCCTTGCATGTTGCACATACATTTTTGAGAATTGTCGGTTGGGGATAACTATTTGTGGTTAGAGGGGGGAGAATTCGTTTTTTTTTTTATAGAGCCCGCGTATTATCTTTTGACCTCGGCCGTTTTGGTTTTGCCCTGCGCACAGTGGATTAAGGCGCGGTGCAGGCACTGTTATGCCGCCTGCATCTGGTTTTCCCCTTGTAATAATGAGGTCCAGGAAGAAGTTTCGATGGGGGTTTTTGCTGGTGATTTTTTGATGAGTCCTCGGCTGGTCAGTTCCCCTATTATGTTTACTCGGTTTCGAGCCCCAACCTCTTGCCCGTGCCATCCCACGCAATCTAGCGGTTCTTGTTTCTCTGAAACCCTAGATGGTCAAGGGGGCTGTGTTGTTATAGTGTTTACGATTTGAAGGTAGAATGGATGTTGGCATTGGTGGGAGCGCCGTGTGCAAAGAATTGTTGTTTATTCCCGCAGTATCTAGCCGCACCGATGTAACTATCTTTCCGCGAGCAGCATAGGCTATTGCCATTTTTATCCTTAATAAAGCCATGTCGTCAAATGTTTAGTTACATTTGCACCTTGTGTTTGAGATCCATACTTGTGCTTTATGAGTTGTTATCATGAAAAAATGGCATACTGTGAAATAATGTAGATTTAATGCCATCCAAATTATGATTAATCCAGTTTTAGTATTATGCAGCAGAAAGACATCGCTCATTATATCACAGTAGTGGACTGAGTCTATTTCGTACTAGTAGTTCTGATAGTCAGGACATGGCTGGGTTGTGCATACATGTGTTGGTTTCTTTTCTTTCCTGCACATTAACATAGGTTATTAGCACATTGCATAGTATTGCATGCTAGTTCAATTCTTCAGCTTGAAGGGATTATGTCTTAATTTCATTACAGTCATAATACACTTGAGAATGAATAAACTGCTGCACAATATTCGCAAATTCGAATTGCTTAATGTCATAATGTTATACATGGCAGGAAGAACTTATAATGTCCAAAAGGGAGAAAAAGAAGGCCCCTATGGTCAAAGAACAATCAACAATAGAGGTCGTCACACAGACAGAATATATATATGAGGACACCCAATGTGTCTCGGGTGTTGAGCCTGAGTATAAATGGGATGAGATATACAGATTGATTTCCCGCAGGGAAGTTCTAGACATGGGTCTCGAAGAGGATCCCATTTATGCCAACATAGAGAAATACACCATCATGAAGGTGGCTACCAGACCAGAGCTGTTCCCATGCTCTGATGTTATGAGATGGATTCTGCCCCACACAAACAGCAACACAATGCTTATAGGAAATGTTGAAGGTCAGGGCTATGCTTCATTTAGCCCAGGATATGTGGCGCTGGCTTAGCACCTGCTAGAGCCTCAAATCTTCCTGTCAAACGATTGGTTGGATAACCTCAGGATGGACTTAGTGGAAACCCTGAAGAGAATCCTCTTTCCAGGAAAGCTCTATCGACACAGAGCAACCGAGGATTATGATACAGCGAGCTTAAGAGCTCCTTACAGATTTGTAGCTCTAATGCTAAACACGATCTTTGGTAGAGCCAATGGCAGACTCTTCAAATTTGAATGGGTCCCCATTATGTTCCATGTGGCGACCCAAGGAACAATTTTCAACTGGGCCAGCCTCATATCAAGTAGTCTCTCTTCTTGCGTAGCTGCAGCCTTGGGAGGAGGAGAAGCCCGGAAGAAATATGAATTCTATATGAGTTCCATTTTGATAGACTGCATACTATGTAACCAGCCTTTCCCCGGCCTCAAGTGTGCCTAGGACAGGGAGAGAATGCCTGTATATGCAACTTACAAACCATTGTGGGCTCATCAATACCACAGTTATTACAGAGAAGTATGTGAGCATTTCATTATGCCACTATACAAGCTTATCTTCCGGAAGGAATGTGACTGCATGTCGGAAGATGTTATGTAGGTAATAGAGGAGTATGGAGATTATTTCTTGACAGACAATGGTATGTATCTTAGAATGTATGGAGGCTCGAAGACACCTTATCTGCTGCCAAAGTATGCAACAGATCATATAATCCATAAAGAGGCAGTCAGACAAGTGTTCATTGACGGAGTTGGTCATTTCCTGTTCTAGCATAAGAAGGCTGCATATCCCCCTTTACCTTTCAAGTTAGGTAGCTGCAGATTCGCCAATGTGAAACAAGCTACCGAATTCATAGAAGAGCTGGGGAAGTTCCATTTTGGGGAGATGCCTTTCCAGCTCAATGACACTCATGGTAAAGTGGATGAGCACTGCAACAAGAATAAAGTGTTCTTTGAATATACCCATCATTATGATAAGGATGAATCTGTTTTTCGAAGATCTCCAAACATGAAGGCACTCAGTAGAAGATTCAAACCAAAGAACCCCACCAAAGGTGGAAAAGGGGCAGAGCAGGCCAAAGCTGAACAAGCCAGAGCTGAAGAAGGAGCCAACAGGATAAGGGAGGAAGCTCACAGGCTGGAAAATGAGGCTGCAGAGTGGCTGCAGAAGGGAGAAGAAGAGAAAAGGAAAGCTGCCCAAGAAGCAGTTGAACTAGGAAAAGAAGCAGCCAGAGAAATAGAAGAGGCAGCTAGGCAAGCAGCCGAAGAAGTACAAAGAAAACTAAATGAAGAGCTCTAAGGGCAGGAGGCTGAAAAGATAAAGTTAACACAACAGTCAGCTTCCGAAACACCAACAAGGCAGAGTCAAGAAGAGGAAAACCCTGAGGTGCAAATCCTTCAAGTACCTACTGCTAGCACTCCTGTAACCCTTATGCTCCAAATAGTGCCTTTCGTCCAGAAGAAAGGGGAACAAGTCCCTGATTTCAGTACTGTATATTATGACAGGACCACTAAAAGAATAATGAGGAGGACAGAAAAGAAGGTGGAGGTGAAAGATCTATCAGGGAAAATGGTCACAGATACAGCAGTCATGCTAGGGACAGACAAAGACCCTATGTTCATGATAAGAGCCGGGGCTGGACTAATTGATTCCTCTGCTGATAACATAAATAAGGTGATGTTTGAGTTAGAGTCAGCTACGAAGACCACTGCTCAGCTAAAAGACACACTGAGACAAGAAAGAGGAGAGTGTAGCAGACTTAAGAGGAAGTATGAACATGTGCTAAGGGAAATGGAATCCATGAAGGGTGAAATCCATGTCCTTCAGGTGGAGATCCAAGCCAAGGGAACAGCACAAGAGGCTCTAGAAAAGGCGCAACAGGAAGTTCAAGATCTGAAGAATGAGAAGGAACAATTGAGGGAAAAGGTAGAGGACCTAGAGGCACAGCAGACTATCATCTATGAGTCCAATACTGATTACACCAAAGAACTGAAAGAGCAGCTGGCTTCTCTGACTGCTGAACTGGAGACAGCAAAGGAACAGCAAGTCAATCTGCAGCCATTTAAAGAATATATCCTAGCGCAAAAGGCTAAAATGATGCAGCTGTAGACTGCTCTGGAAGAATAAATTTGCAAAGTTCTTCAGATGGACAGTAGGTTAGAGGAGATCATAGAAAATTCCTCCTATTTTGTAGACAGGTCCCAGGATGTTCTTGAGGTCTTGAACGCCAGAATGGCAAGACCAGAAGATGATGCTGAGATTCCAGGAGAACTACCAGCCAAAGATCATCAAACCCTCAGGAGAGATCACAGCCTAGTAGAGTTTGCCATCAGTACTACAGAAGACTTTAAGAAAGCTGTAAAAAAGACACAGGGAACATGCTCAGAGTATTTCAGAAGGCTCCTGAACACGTACAACCGATGTCAAATAGAGGCTGAGCACAGGCTAGAGGCGTTCCTGTATCATGAATCCTTTCTGGAAATATTGCAACAAAGATATCAAGAGGTGGAGACCAGAACGCAGCAGGTGAAAGCCATTGATGACCAAGTGCTGAAGAATGAAATAAGCCACACAGCCATTAGCCTGCAATTTTTGGAAGATAAGCTACGGCTGAGCCCAACAAGAATCGAGGCCATCAGGAACAAAGTCGAGAAGTTTGACATAAACGTTCAATTCTTGGAGCCATGCGCTTTTGAAGGCCTTGCTACTGAAGCAGCAACATGGAAGAAGTTCCTAGAAAGTCAAGCGGGACCCTCCTCATAGAGGAACAGTCAATTTTGTAATTGATTTAATAATTTGTAAAATCCTTTTTGGAAAAATGAAGCGTTGGGAAAACAAAGGGTTGGGAATCCCAAAGGCCACTTTGGGCAGCCCAACCAATTTTTACCTTTTTTGTATAAAAGTACGAAAGATAGAGAGGAAAGGGGATTTTTTCCCCAGTAATACTGGAATGTTGTTGTAAGAAGAACTATTTCCTTTTGCAATAAAAATTACAGTTTGCCTGTTGAAAGAAGATCGGTGGGATTTCAAATGTTTTGCCATGGATAGTCGAAAGATGAACTACTTTGTTTTTCAGCATTGTATCTATGAATCGTGAGATCGTTCTAACTTAATACCTATGTCTTGTTTAAATGATTTCTGATTTATTTTATGAAATAACCACCATAAGTAATGCATGCTTATTACGAAACAATTGGTTAGCTAGTTGTGGAAATATCTTTCATTGTTCATGCCTATAAAAGTAAATGTCAGCTATCTGTAATTGCTTTTATCAGGTGTGCACATCTGCATTGATCATATTTATTAAATATAATTTGGCTCCCCGAGGATAGGTAGATAGAGATAATAGATAGACAGATAGATAGGTCAATGCATAGATGCATGTGTGATTCTAGTGCTGGTGAGCCTAAGATGATAGGTAAGAACCTGCGCATCACATTGTGACTGCTCCCTGCATCCTTCACCACCCTGCATGTTTAGTTATATTCTTGTAGATCATTCTTAAGTTAAAAAATACAAATTCCGGTGGACCAGGCCGTAACCGGTAAACCCTTGTTGTTACTTTGACCTACGGTAGCCGAACCGTAAAACCGGACGGATTCCCTATACCAAACAGTCAATGGGCTAGTTGGGAATGTTTATTGGGGAGAATCCCTTAGTGTTGTTGCTTGCAAATTTCCAGTCCCCAATATTTTTGGTGCTAGAAGGAGGGCCGCCAGTAAAGGCTGGTCGTGGAACTTAATTTCCCAAAACCATCCTACCAGCAGATGTTTGAAGCTTTCAACCTAACCCAAGTATTCGCAGTTTCCAGTGCTATCTTTGAATAATTGTTTTTCCCAGTGGATTATCTGTTTACCTTTTCTCATGGCTGGTAATCAACCCAACCCTCTCCTGGCATGGAGAGCTAGGTCACCTCTGAACCTAACTCCTCCTTTGCATAACCTTCCTCAAGCCTTTGACAAGCTCTTGCCCAAGTTTGACCCTGTGGAAAATATCGATGTAGATGATCACCTTCAAAGCTTCTACCTAGCATTAGAAGGGCTAAGGGCTGGGGAGTATGAAGATGTGGTTTGTAGACTTTTTCCACACACTCTGAAACGAGCAGCAGCATCTTGGTACTTTGGTCTACCTGCAAACTCCATTCCAGATTGGGACACCTTTGAAAGGGTTTTCAGAATTAGATACACAACTCAAAAGACACATGCCTCGTTGATGAAAGGGCTTGGTTTGTTAAGAAGAGAGAAGAATGAAAAGGTACATAGTTTCACTCAGAGATTTTCATTGTACTTAATTTTTTTTTTGCTATGGACAGACCTTCAGAAAAAGTTTTAATTGAATATTATACCTCAGCCCTAGGTCCTGAGCTGGCCATGTTTTCCAAAATGAAAGTCAAGCCTACATTGGTGGAAACTTATGAGGAGGCCGAAAGAGTGGAGGCAGAAAGTGAGAATATAGAGGATTACCCTGATTCATGTGAAGAGAAGACCACTGTAAGAAGAAGCTCACTGCTGTTTAAATCTAGAGAAGATCAACCACATGATTATCATGAGATGATGAAAGTGCTTCAGAAAATGTCCAACTGAATTGTAGATCTGGAAAAGGAGAGGGACATTCAGAAAACCAATAAGCCACACTATCCAAAAAAGGAAGATAACAACCAATGGCAAGTCCCACCTCCTAATTTGGCATCAATAAACATAACAGAAATAGGAGGGGATAATTTTTGTACCTTTCATCAACAGCCTCATTCTGAGAAGAAGTGTCCTCAATGGTTACATTCAATGACATTGGTGATGAATAAGTTGTTGGACCCAGAATTGACTAGGGACAGTGGTGAGGAAGAAAAGGAGAAGCAGATCATAAGCAAACCAGAGGATGATACTATGTTCTTATGGAATGGTATGTCACTGTTTAACATTGAACATGACACTCCTAAATCTGAATGCACATCCATAACTAGAAAGGACAAAGTTTTCAGAAGCCAAGACAATACAATGATTTCTAAGGTTAACAGTTTGTAGGAGAATGTTAAGAAACTGGACGAGGGCAAAGCGCATCAGAACAATGCCCTCAACCAGGGGACAGGACCAACCATTGAGATTGTCGATCCTGTAGAGGAAAAGATAGGGGTCAGTGGAAAAGATTCGGATGAAACTCAAGAGCTAGCAAAGGATATACCTATTCAAAACCAACTAGGAGAAGAAGACCAAGAACCAAGTTGGAAAGAAAACCTTGACACCCCTCCTTTTCTCTTGACTCTAGAGATGCTGAACTACAATGTGCATAATTTCTTAGTAGACTATGGAGCAGCAGTAAATGTGATGCCCCTTGAGATTTGTAAAAGGATTAATGGACAGCTAGAGTCTACACCTCGCGAAGTAACGCAATTAGATCGCACAAGAGTCAAGGTGGTGGGTGAAATGAAGAATGTCCTCATTCATTTGGCTGCAAACAACAAACTATGTCAATTTATTGACATTATGGTGGCTGATATACCAAGGGGATATGGGCTCATTCTCAACCGAGATTGGACTGCCAGGCTGAAAGGATATTTTGCTTCAGATTGGTCTCATTTGTGGTTGTCTCTCAAGGGTACCCCAAGTCATATAAAAATTATGAGAGAACCATATATGAAGTATACTATCACTAAGTTAGGAGAAGGCAATGAGTCTACTGATTCTATCCTGGGAAACTATCTCATTGAGCTTAAGCTAGAGCATCATACCTCAAAAGGGGCCAGTCCTATGATGGGCACTCAGCCTGAGCTCCTTCAACTCTCTCAGGCTGAAAGAAATGACTGGAGGATCTTAGATATGGGTTCCATTTCAATAACAGCATAGTTGGACCATGGTTAGGCCATCCATGTCTAAATCCATCTCATTCCTCAGTTTTTTAATTTCATAATTTTTTTAGGAATGGGCAAATATTTTTGTTTTTTTTTTTTTTTTTGTATAAATAAATTGCTTTGTTGCTTATGTTGTTTTCTTATTTAGTTCTTTGATGTTTTCTTTATTTTGATTACTTGCTTTGATGATGTTTTCTTTATAGCTTTGCTAGTTTTCCTTTTGATTTTGAATAAAGAGGCAAGCTCTTGGTTGCAATGGAAACATCAGGGTTCTTTATTAACTAAAATCTTGACTGAAAAACTGTGCTTAAAAGTATAGACTATCTTCTAGTAACCGTATTCCTAACCGGAAGAGCATTCATTTGAAGTCTTACTTAATCCCTGTAAATAACTCAGAAGTGAAAAAGGTCTGAAGTACTATTTCGAGGCTCCATCTATTTCACATCTTAAATACCCAAGGGAGTGACAGCAAAAGACCCACAGAAAGGAAGCAGAGTGGAATAGTTTATCATATATAAATGATCCCATGCCATGAATTACAAGAAAAGGCTGAAAATATATTAAGAGTCAAAACTCCTAAAAGAAGCAAGACATCTCAAAGCGAAGCTCGAAAAAGTATTAATCTCAAAGCATAAAGTACCAAATGGCCACAAGATCCTCTCTGTCCATGAATTGGAGTATGAAATATATCATTCACACAAAAGGACACTATGGGATAGAGGATCCTGGATTAAAATTCAGTAAGAAAGGCCTACAGGAAAACTCATATCAAAAGAACTAAAGTTCAAGAAGGCACAAAAGTGCAAATTGGCATGGGAATGAGGAGCAAAAGGATAATACTGTTACTCTCTCTCACAATCCTATGGTGTCTAAGCTGTAGCTGCCCAAGGGCAGGTAAAATAAACCTCATACATTTGGCCTCAAAGAGTTATTCAGACCTAAAATACTACTGATGTTACCTTTTCCCGAAAATATGGGCATATTCTAAGTTATTTAATGCATCAGTTGGCTTACTTAGGAATACAGACATCTAGAAGATTTCAATTTTATTCAGACAGTCTTAAGCTGAGAAGGAGAGTTGATTCAGAAATCTGGGGTTCACCAGATAGTCGCCAATTGTTGCAGCTGCAACATTTTCCCAAAATTCTAAAAAAATTTGGACCCTCCTTTACTTTGAATAAGTTGGTTTTCTTCCTGGTTTCAGTCTGATGACTTTTGGTCTATAGATTTTGGAATGTTTTCCAACTCTTTGGGTGCTATATCAATTGATCTGTTTGTCTCCTTTAATGCTTAAAATGATCTCGTCCATTATCAAGCTCACCATTGCTTTTTGCATATCTTTGAATTCATTTTACATCGGGAGTTGAGTCATTTGTTCTTCCCGCCGTTGCGGAGGTTTCCGGCTTTGTATTTCACCGTTGCGGGTAGAATTTTGTTCTGCATCGGGAGGGGATGAGTATCTCCTTGGCCAACGTTGCGAACGGGTTATTGTTTTGGTCTCCGACGTTGCGGACCATTTGGGATTCTGAGGTTCCGTTTTCTCGCCGATCAGTGTGTATCGGAGCTTTTTAGCTTCTTTTCCCTCCGTCGTTGCGGGCGTGTCCGAGTTTCAGTCTTCCGATGTAGATTCTCTTGGTGGGCAATATGGGTTACGAACGTTGCACGCCCGCCGTTGCGGAGGATTCCGAGTTGCTGGCCTCCGATCCCGGTTCCCGTCGACGCCCGATCTTTTGTTTACACGCTCTATTCACCATTGCGGGTGAATTGATGCTGGGGACTGTCTGCTGTTGCGGAAGGTCTGGGGTTCTAGCCGCCCGACTCAGATTTGGTTTCACGGCCGATTTAGAGATCTCGCACGTGCGACTCTTTTATATGTACGAGGGGTGATTTGGAATATGGTATTATTTTGTTTTGGGCCCGAGCTGTCGTTGTCCTCTCCGCACTGTCAACCCTGCGAACCTTGTGGAGCTCCATGTTTGTACCCGCGTCCAGGTGTCAATTGGAAGCTCAAACGTTGTCACCTCATCAGCTACGCATCACTGCCAAGTAGGATTGTTACCGCCCTACCTCGTGCTTTTCAAGGTTTTGATCGGGTGATTTGTGCTGCGGTTGGGGTATTACTAGGATTGTGTCCCCGTATCCCTTTTTCGCTCACACACGGAGTTTTCACCTGTGGCTAGGGTTGCCATAGTCGTTTCTCCTTGCATGTTGTGCCTACATTTTTGAGAATTGCTGGTTGGGGATAACTGTTTGCGGTTAGAGGGGGGGGAAGTCATTTTTTTTATAGATCCCGCGTATTATCTTTTGACCTCAGCCATTTTGGTTTCGCCCCGCGCGCAGTGGATTAAGGCGCAGTGCAGGCGGCCGTTATGCCGCCTGCACCTGTTTTTCCCCTTGTAATAATGAGGTCCAGGAAGAAGTTTCGATGGGGGTTTTCACTGGTGATTTGTTGATGAGTCCTCGGCTGGTCAGTTTCCCTATTATGTTTACCCGGTTTCGAGCCCCAACCTCTTTCCCGCGTCGTCCCGTGCAATCTAGCAGTTCTTGTTTCTCTAAAACCCTAGATGGTCAAGGGGGCTATGCTATTGTAGTGTTTACGATTTGAAGGTAGCATGGATGTTGGCATTGGTGGGAGCACCGTGTGCAAAGAATTGTTGTTGATGCCCATATTATCTAGTCGCACCGATGTAACTATCTTTCCACGAGCCGCATAGGCTATTGCCGTTTTTATCCTTAATAAAGTCATGTCGTCAAATGTTTAGTTACATTTGCACCTTGTGTTTCAGATCCATACTTGTGCTTTATGAGTTGTTATCATGAAAAAATGGCATACTATGAAATAATGTAGATTTAATGCCAGCCAAATTATGATTAATCTAGTTTTAGTATTATGCAGCAGAAAGACATCGCTCATTATATCGCAGTAGTGGACTGAGTCTATTTCGTACTGGTAGTTCTGATAGTCAGGACATGGCTGGGTTGTGCATACATGTGTTGGTTTCTTTTCTTTCCTGCACATTAACATAGGATATTATCACATTACACAGTATTGCATGCTAGTTCAATTCTTCAGCCTGAAGGGCTTATGTCTTAATTTCATTACAGTCATAATACACTTGAGAATGAATAAACTGCTGCACAATATTCACAAATTCGAATTGCTTAATGTCATAATGTTATACATGGCAGGAATAAATTACAATGTCCAAAAGGCAGAAAAAGAAGGCCCATATGGTCGAAGAACAATCAGCAATAGAGGTCGTCACACAAACAGAATATATATATGAGGACACCCAATGTGTCTCGGGTGTTGAGCCTGAGTATAAATGGGATGAGATATACATATTGATTTCCCGCAGGGAAGTCCCAGACATGGGTCTCGAAGAGGAGCCCATTTATGCCAACATAGAGAAATCCGCCATCATGAAGGTGGCTACTAGACCAGAGATATTTCCATGCTCTGAAGTTATGAGATGGATTCTGCCCACACAAACAGTAACACAATGCTTATAGGAAATGTCGAAGGTCAGGGCTATGCTGCATTTAGCCCAGGATATGTGGCACTAGCTTACCACCTGCCAGAGCCTCAAATCTTCCTATCAAATGATTAGTTGGATAACCTCAGGATGGACTTAGTGGAAACCCTGAAGAGAATGCTCTTGCCAAGAAAGCTCTATCGACACAGAGCAACTGAGGATTATGATAGAGCGAGCTTAAGAGCTCCTTACAGATTTGTAGCTCTGATGCTAAATAGGATCTTTGGTAGAGCCAGTGGTAGACTCTTCAAATTTGAATGGGTCCCCATTATGTTCCATGTGGTGACCCAAGGAACAATTTTCAACTGGGCCAGCCTCGTATCAAGTAGTCTCTCTTCTTGCATAGCTGCAGCCTTGGGAGGAGGAGAAGCCCAGAAGAAATCTAAATTCTATATGAGTTCCATTTTGATAGACTGCATACTATGTAACCATCCTTTCCTTGGCCTCAAGTGTGTCTAGGACAAGGAGAGAATGCCTGTATATGAATCTTACAAACCATTTTGGGCTCATCAGTACTAGAGTTATTACAGAGAAGTATGTGAGCATTTCATTATGCCACTATACAAGCTTATCTTCTGGAAGGAATGTGACTGCATGTCAGAAGATGCTATGCAGGTAATAGAGGAGTATGGAGATTATTTCTTGACAGAAAATGGTATGTATCTTAGAATGTATGGAGGCTCGAAGACACCTTATCTGCTGCCAAAGTATGCAACGGATCATATAATCCATAAAGAGGCGGTCAGACAAGTGTTCATTGACGAAGTTGGTCATTTCCTGTTCCAGCATAAGAAGGCTGCATATCCCCCTTTACCTTTCAAGTTAGGTAGCTGCAGATTCTCCAATGTGAAACAAGCTGCCGAATTCATAGAAGAACTAGGGAAGTTCCATTTTGGGGAGATGCCTTTCCAGCGCAATGACACTCATGGTAAAGTGGCTGAGCACTGCAAGAATCATAAAGTGTTCTTTGAATATACCCATCATTATGATAAGGATGAATCTATTTTTCGGAGAGCTCCAACATGACGGCACTCAGCAGAAGATTCAAACCAAAGAACCCCACCAAAGTTGGAAAAGGGGCAGAGCAGGCCAAAGCTGAACAAGCCAGAGCTGAAGAAGGAGCCAACAGGATAAGGGAGGAAGCTCAGAGGCTGGAAAATGAGGCTGCAGAAGGGAGAAGAAGAGAAAAGGAAAGCTGCCCAAGAAGCAGCTGAACTAGCAAAAGAAGCAGCCAGAGAAACAGAAGAGGTAGCTAGGCAAGTAGCTGAAGAAGCACACAGAAAACTAAATGAAGAGCTCCAAGGGCAGGAGGCTAAAAAGATAAAGTCAACACAACAGTCAGCTTCTGAAATTCCAACAGGGAAAAGTCAGGAAGAGGAAAACCATGAGGTGCAAATCCTTCAAGTACCTACTGCTAGCACTCCTGTAACCCCTATGCTCCAAATAGTGCCTTTCGTCCAGAAGAAAGGGGAAGAAGTCCCTAATTTCAGTACTGTATATTATGACAGGACCACTAAGACGATAGGTAAGAACCTGCGCATCACATTATGACTACTCCCCGCATCCTTCACCACCCTGCATGTTTAGTTAGATTCTTGCAGATCATTCTTAAGTTAAAAAATACAAATTTCGGTGGACCGGGCCGCAACCGGTAAACCCTTGTTGTTACTTTGACCTACGGTAGCCGGACCGTAAAACCAGATGGATTCCCTATACCAAACAGTCAATGTTCTAGTTGGGAACGTTGATTGGGGAGAATCCCTTACTGTTGTCGCCTACGAATTTCCAGGCCCCAACACCTTGTTTGCAGAGGGGTTCACCATTGCTTCTCTCTTCTTTTTGTTCTTAGTTTCCGGTTCTATCTATTTACATTTAATTTTTATTTTCTGCATTCATCCATGCAAGAACCTACCCTTCTGTCCTATAGATAGAAGGAAGGCATTCCTACCCCTGTAGTAAGGAGAAATCCCTGCTACAGAACTGGAGTCCATACTAGGGATTTCTCCTTGTTACAGGGGCAGGAATGGCTCCCTTCTGTCTATAGGACAGAAGGGTAGGTTCCTGCATGGATAAATGCAGAAAATAAAATGGAATGTAAATAGACAGAATAGTAAACTAAGAATAAAAAGAAGAGAGAAGAAATGGTGAAACCCTATGCAAACAAGGGTTAGGGTTCCACCTCTAATAACCTACAAACAAATCCTAAACTACAATGAACCCTGCAAAACAATGTTAAACATAAACTTGCAAATGAAATATTGGTTAGAAAGCAAAGAAAACTAAGAAGCAAAGAAATAAAACATGAAAGACAAGCTCTACCTTCTCTGCTGGAAATGGGCCACCATGCCCTAGCTTGGGGAAGCACCTCTCTTGGATGGGGGAGCAATGTCTCAATGGAGATGGAGGAGATGGAGTGGGTGTCTTGAGAGGCAAAGGTGTCTCAAGGCATCCACAAAAAACATAACAGTATGCAAGGGAGAAGTGCTTTGAGAGTGACCCCCCACCCTCCTTTTATATATTTTTCAAGGGGATTTAGGGTTTTAATCCCTAACCACACCACCCAAGGACGCCATCTCACGACCCTCATATCACTCCATTAGACCCCCACACCCTCAAAATAGCCCAAGGATGAAGAAAGGGGCTTAAAAACCCCAAAAAGGAGCCCAAAATACCCTCCTAGGAGCTAACCCCCCCCCAAGAGGGATAAAACCCTAAAATGAGCTAAAGTTAGGGAGGAAGGGGCTAAAATCCCAAAAAAGGGGCTAAAGCCCTGACCGAGGAATTAAAACCCTAAAACCCCTTGAAAAAGCTATAAAAGGAGGGTGGGGGTTCACTCTCAAAACACTTCTCCCTTGCATATTATTATGCTTCCTGTGGATACCTTGAGACACCTTTGCATCTCAAGCCACCCACTCCCTCTCCTCCATCTCCATTGAGCCATTGCTCCCCCCATCCAAGAGAGGTGACTCCACAAGCTAGGGCATGGTGGCCCATTTCCACTAGAGAAGGTATAGCTTGTCTTTCATGTTTTATTTCTTTGCTTTCTAACCATTGTTTCCATTTGCAGGTTTTATGTTTAAAATTGTTTTACAGGCATTTCAATCTATTGTGGATTAGGATTTGTTTGCAGGTCTTAGGAAGTGGAACCCTAACCCTTGTTTGCAGAGGGGTTCACCATTGCTTCTCTCTTCTTTCTATTCTTAGTTTACTATTTTGTCTATTTACATTCTGTTTTTATTTTTTGCATTTATCCACATAGGAACCAACCCTTTTGTCCTATAGACAGAAGGGAGCCATTCCTATCCCTATAGCAAGGAGAAATACCTGCTACAGAACTGGCCCCATCGATGGAATATGCGTGGGCACTACAACCAACAACCACGTTGAATATGATGGTGTCAATTGCCTCTTGGCCACTGCTCTTCAGATAGGCATTCACCATCTCGATGTCTTCTTAGAATCCTAGCTACTTGTTTTGCAGTTGAACAACCACTATCGAGTACAGGATCGTTGCCTCTTTAGAAATCACCTGCACACTAAACAAATGATTAGAACATTTGAATCCATCACATTCACACATGTTCCCAGAAACCTCAATAGTGTCATAGATCAAATGGCTAATGATATTGTAAATTGGAACATCCACAACCGCATATAGGAAACATACAACCATAACATCATGCATAGTCATGCCTAAAAAATACACACATAGTGTAATAATACATCACATAGGCATTTGCATTCCACAGCATCATAAAAAGACTCACATAATAAAACCATAAAAGCGCATCTACATGCATCAATATATATATATATCGATCAGTCGCATGTCTAAAACATGTCCAATACAAAATGAGAAGCCACATATGCTTTCTCAGCAGGATACACATAAGCGACATAGAAACCCCTAAGTGCACCAATGCACTAGGGGCAGCCTCACTAGGCTACTAATCTGACTCAAACTTGTCATCTGACTCAGTGTCATCATCTTCTGAAGAGGACTCATCCTCTATAGGAAGATCACCTCTCGCTGCCCAGTGAAAGTGTTCACAAGCCACCGCCATCTTCCTCATCACACCAGTCAACTCTAGAGGAAGGTTGGGAATAGAGGTGATCATATCAGTACTCATGTGTTGCCAGCCATCATCTGACACTCCAGTAGCAAGATGCTCCATATACAGCACCAGTCTGTCCATATCCTACTGCTGCCTGCGGGAGCTCCCGGTAGGAACTGCCATGGGAGCCATGGCAACAACCTACCTCTGATGCCCAGGAAACGGGTGAGGACCAACATCTGCACATACAAACAAGGAAACCATCAGTCCACATATATCAATATGCAAACTACCAACAAGCTCAACTACACTATGTATAAAGATGAACATAAAAACATCACGCATACATACCAGTTGGTCCCCACATCTGGCTACATATGGGTACTCCTCACTCCATACACACATATGGGTACTCCTCAATCACTACAAGAAGCTGGAGCCACTGCTAAAACAAATCCTCTGTAAAAAAGTGACCCACTCTGTTGCCACCCTCCCAGATCATCATCTAGCACCATCTGTACATCCTTGGCTCCCGCGGATCACTTTCCTACATAGCCTGATGAGGATGAAGTGTAGGTACTTTCTCAAACAAGAAAGCACACAAGAAGGAGCCAAAACAAAAACCAGCTCCAGTAGTCTTTGACTTGTTCATTTGATGCTAAATAGCCTGCAGATAAATATGGCCCCATGCATAATACGTGCCACCTATAGCACACTCTACTAGATGTAGATGACCACTAGAAATCTTGTGGCTCCCCATGGAACCCAAGATACACTGCAGTAAGGTCCCCACTGCCTATGTGGACAAATCCTCGATGTCACACATCAGGATGTATGAACCACGCACATACACCATATCGTAACAGTGTCGATCACACAGATCCTCCAATGTCTTCCCCCGAGATAGCATAGGTACAAAGTCACCAACCACTCCCAACATACAGAGCCCAATAATGAAGTATACATCTTCCAACGTAATCTCAATGCGCTGGCCCTGAAAGAGGAACACCTCCTCATCAACATCCCAGAAACCTATAAGTTTTTGCATCAGTAAACATAAGCTCCGCATGAGGGGTATCCTCATAAATTTCAAAAATCCACAATGAACTAATGTATCTCTAACATTCCTATCATGTAAGGATGCATCCCTGACACTCTTGCAGTCTCTCCCTCTCCACTTGATCTCTGGCATCTTGCACAAGCAAAAACCCTGATGTGAGCCATTGCCATCATCAAAAAACACCCAAAAGAGGCTAGGGCACACCTGTTTGGGAAAAAGGAGAGCCCAGGGTGCTCATAATTGCCCCACACAAGTGCCCAGAGTGCACCTTTTCCTTCGAAAGGTGCGACTTAACCCCCATGAAACCCCAAACTGCTCATGGGGGGCCTCCAGGTGATCCGTCGGATCTCAAGTTTAGTGCATTTAAATTTTTTTTAAAGAATGCGTTTAATAAGTTTAGCCAAAATATAATAGAGAATGGTCGACTTCAAAAGAAACAGCATCTGGATAATTTACAACAAAAACGCCCCCTTCACTGGTTGAAACCCCTGGTTATAAAGCTGTAGGTCACACGTTCAAACCCGATTTTGGTGACTTTGCTCTATCCCTGTATGATTTCGATAATAACAGAATGATGCTCTGAGTTCTAAACAAGGCCGAATCTCCTGGAAATGTGGCTAGAATTCTGTTGATAATGCGTTCAATGGGAGGATAGATCACGAGTTCAACTCGCCTGCCACTTGTTTTAGTAGATACAATATATATTATGGTTATAATAACCATATGTTACTTTTTAAACCCCACCAAAATGTTACAAATGAGTGCAATCCCGCTAAAGGTTACAACAAACTGTGCACAAAACGTTACAACGGATGTGATAACCACCAACTTAACTGCGCACCCAACATTATAACCGCCAAGCGTTATCAAATAACTGTGCACCATGTCACATAACCGCCCAATTTCATAATTTGACTTTGCAGCATGTCACATAACCATATGATGTTCTTCTTAACTGTGCACAAAGTGTTGCAAACCGCCAAGATGTTACTGCTAACCGTTGGATGTGACATAACTAACCACGCACCCAATTCCATGAATGTTAAGGGATAGAATGTTGAACCGTGCACCGTTTAACATATTGATTGGTGGTTGCAACATATGTTAAGGCTTAGTTTTTAGGACATGTGACTCATCCTTTTAAGTGCCAACCCATGGAATAAAGTTAAGTTTTGATATATTTTTTATATGTTTTTTTTTTAACCATATGTAATAACTTTGATAAAGACTATGTATAATGCTTTGCATTACCACTCCATTTTTTTTTGCCATTGTACCATTTTCTTCTAATTTTGGATCAGTGTAACTTTGAAGATGAATGACCCCTTGGATCATTCCTCCCCATTGGAGAGCTTTTGGACCTCCAAAATCCTGAATCACCCTACAAGTAAGTGAGGGTACAGCTCCCTCACTTTTCCAATCTCCATCCATCTTTCTTTGCTAGGATGCATGCCTTTAAGCCCCACTCGAAGGTACTCAACATTCCCCCTTTGTAAAGTCCTTACATTTCTGTCAAGAATGACATCATCCTACAACTCATTCATATATTCAAGTGCCATATCATCAACTGAAGGAATCTGCATGTTAGTTTCCTCATCCATGATCATAGGAGGCTCATACAATTTAAGATTCTCAACATTGACAACTGAATAAATTTGCATGTATGGAGGTAAATTCAAGCGAAAAGCATTAGTACCAATATTTTCCAAGATCTTAAAAGGACCATACCTGATAGGCTTAATATTTTTACCTTCACCTTTCATTCATTCTTTGGTGATATGTAACCAAACTCGGTCTCCAACCTGGAATTGATGATCAACTCGATGCTTGTCATGCCTGGCTTTGTACTGTGCCTGCCTCTTCTCCAACTGTTCTTGAAGTACCTGCTACACTTCTTGGATTCTCTAGATGAATTTTAGAGCTTTATCTGCATCATGATGTCCATCCACTGCATCTTTGCCAAAAGAGAAGTCCATAGGTGTTTTTGGCAGATAACCAAAACAAGTTTCAAAAGGAGATTTTTTCATGGAAGAATGAATTGCATGATTGTAAGCATGTTGTATATACTGCAACTGCTCATCCCAAAGTTTGGGATGTTTACTACAATATCCTCTGAGCAGCTGAACCACTATCCTGTCTACTACCTCGGTTTGCCCATCAGTTTGTGGATGAAAAGCTGTACTTTTCTTAAGTTTAGTATCCATAAGCTCCAATAAAGTTGACCAAAATTCTCCCAAGAACTGGGAATCCCGATCAGATACAATAGACACAGGTAGCCCAAAATGTACCCAAACATTCTGGAAGAATAAGTGAGCGGTTTGTTCAGCAGTGATCTACTTGTTGCATGGCATCAAGATACACATTTTGCTGAATCTATCCACAACAACATATAGGTAATCATGCCCTTTTCTAGACATAGGTAGTCCTCCTACAAATTCCATAGAAATGCTTTCCCAAGGACGAGAAGAAACTGGAAGAGGTGTGTACAAACCCAATTTCCTATCGCTAGGCTAACTTGTTGCACACATAACACAACCTCTTATGTATTTAGGTACAGTTTCTTGCATTTGAGGCCAATAACAATGATTCTACAATAATGACAATGTTTTATTTACTCCAAAATGCCCTGCAATCAATGAACTATGTGCTTCTCAAATCATATGCACTCTCTCTTTTTCTAGAATACAAAGTTTACCAAGATGATACAAGAGTTGATTATGCACATAATAGTTCTCTTCCCATTTCCCATGTATTAGTGATGCATATACTTTCTTAAAATCTTTATCTTCTCCATAATGTTCAATATAACTTTCATGTGTTAATGAACTGTTTTGAAGAATGATTGAAGCATTTGTAGGAGGCCTTGATAACATGTCTGCTACCTTATTATGAATTCCCTTTTTGTACTTAATTACGAGATGAAACTGTTGTAAGAATCCCATCCATCTTAAATGCCTACTTTGTTGTACTTTAGTTTGAGATTGTAAATATTGACGTGGTTGATGATCAGTATGTATGATTGTTTCTTTACCCATGATATAATGTTTCCACTTCTTCACACTTTGTACTAAATCATACAACTCTTTGTCATAAGTAGGATAGTTACTTACCACAGTAGAGAATGTCTCTGAATGGTAACAAACTGGCTTCCTTCCTTGCATCAAAACTGTTCCCATGGCAAACCTGCTTGCATCTGTTTCGATCTCAAATGGCTGCTGCAAATCTGGCAATGTCAGAACTGGTGTTGTGCTGATCCTTTCCTTCAAAGTGTCGAAGGCTTCCTGATGCTTGCCTCCCCACTGGAAAATCTCTTTAACACTTGTCAAAGCATGTAATGTTGCAGCAATGGAAGAAAACCCAGAAATGACTTTCCTCCAATACTAAACCGCACCCAGAAAACTTCTGTCTTCAGTAACGGTATTAGGCCTTGGCCAGTTTATGATAACAGCAACCTTGGCTGGGTCCACTCACATGTGGCCTCCACCAATAATATGGCCCAAATATACTAAGGAAGTTTTTTCAAACTCGCATTTAGACATCTTTACATATAATTTGTCCTTCCTTAGTACATCCAAAACTTTCCTCACATGTACAATGTGTTCCTCCCAAGTTTTTCTAAAGACAAGGATATCATCCAGGTATACAATTACAAAATCATCAATAAAGGGTCGAAAGACATCATTCACGACCCGCATGAAAGTAGCAGGTGCATTACATAGCCCGAAAGGCATTACAAGCCATTAATACAACCCTTGTTTTGTTTTAAAAGTTGTTTTCCAAGCATCATTTTCAGCACCCCGGATTTGATGATACCCACTACACAAATCCAATTTAGTAAAATAAATTGTATGTTTTAACTGATCAATCAAATCATCAATGTGAGGAAGAGGATACATGTTTTTAATGGTGATTTTGTTAAGGGTCCTGTAGTCGATGCAAATTCTCCAAGACCCATCCTTCTTTGGAACCAAGACTATAGGAGAGCCACAAGGAGAAGTGCTTGGTTGAATGACCCCCTTATCAATAAGCTCCTGAACCTGCTTCTTGATTTCCTCATTCTGCATTATAGACATCCGATACATGGCTATGTTCGGGAGTGGCACATCCTACTGCAACTGTATCTCATGATGAATCTCTCTATTTGGTGGTAACCCTTTCGGATATTGAAATAAATCATCATACCTAGAAATAATTTCAATCATTTCAGATTTATGTTTAGGATCACATCCTTCAAAATATTTAGAGATCTCATCATTTTTCCCTTAACCATCATTAATACAAAATTCTTACTAGCATTTACCAACCTCTTCATTTGTCCTGCAGTAACTATTGCTAGGTTTGTTTTTGTCTTATGTGCTCGTACAATATATTCCACACCATCTTTAAAAACATGATATTTATTCTTCTCTCTATAAAAGACTGCTTTCTGGTCATACAAATATGGACTCCCAAGTACAATTCCACATATATCGAGTGGTACTACATCCAATTCTACCTCATCCATGAACTTTTCAGTAATTGCAAACTTTAATACACATTTCTTTGTAACTTGCAATTGTGTATCATTTGTAACCCAACCAAGAGGATAGGGTTTTTCATGAGGCATAGTAACTAGATGCAATTTATTAACCACTTCTTCTAATATCAAATTTACTTGTGAACCACTATCAAACAATGTATCAATCTTTGTGTGATTTGCAATGACACGAACATGAAACAGTGCACTTCTATTTTTATCATTTTTCTTAGAAGTAGATGGAAGATTTGTACTTGCATTAGAACTTGAATTTGCACCAATGGAAAGTGAGATACCTTTACCCTTACCCTGGATTCCAACAGCTGTAACTTTTGTTTCATCACCTGAGTCGGATCCCAAGTCTTGAATAACTGTTGTAGTAGCTTTTGCTTTGCCTTTATCTTTGTTTCCTCCGTACTTATTTGGCCTTAACTCCGGATGAAGTTTTCAACACTTAGAGACATCATGCCCCTTCTGACAATGGGAACATGTAGGCTTTTCACCCTCTTTCTTAATAGTAGCCAGTTCCTTTTTCCCCTTACTTTTAGATTTGCTGTCAAATTTAGATGATTTCTTCACAAAAGTATCAGTAGCATGCTTACCCCTAGCTTCTAAATGTATGGCTTGAACACAAACATCATCCAAGTTACTGGGGTTAAACATCAACAAAGTATGTCGCAAATAAGAATGCATGCCACCAATGTACTTAAGAAGAGTTTCATGCGTATCTAATGGAACATTCAATGCAATAGCCCTCTTTTTGAATTCATGAGTATAATCTTGAATATTTTGTCCTTTAGCTTGTCTAAAAGTTTTCCAACGCATGGTTAATTGCTGCATGTGGCCTAAAGGATAAAATTGCTTTCTTAATACTTCAATGAATTCATTCCAAAATGAAATAATTTTACCATTCTTCTGAAGATCTTGCTGAATCTTGCTCTCCCACCAAGTAAGAGCCATTCCACTCATTCTCAAAGTGGCCAATTGAATCCTAGAAGGGTCATCATTAATGCCCTGCACCCTGCAATATACTTCAAGTTGCTTGATCCAATTGTCTAACTTTTCAGCATCTAAATCTCCATTATAAATTGGTAATTCAAATTTTACATCCAATTTCAAGTAAGGCATATTAGGATTTGCATTAGCATTATGTGAATGAGAAGTATGAGAAGAAGAGAAAGTTTGATTAGTTTCAGGAGGATCACCTTCACCTCCTACTCCTTTACCCTTTTCTTCCTTCTTCACTTCTGCATCTCTGGATGAAGATCCTTCTTCTTTCTTCTTCCTTCCCGCCTGTTCATAAAGAAGAAGTTCCATCATGGCTTTCATGCTGATAAAAACCTCCAAAAACTCAGTTTCAGAAATAACAGGATTTTCCCGTTCTGTATGTCCTTCTTCTTCCCCTCATGGAGAAG
The DNA here is from genome assembly GCA_001517045.1 of Pseudotsuga menziesii. Classification (NCBI taxonomy): domain Eukaryota; kingdom Viridiplantae; phylum Streptophyta; class Pinopsida; order Pinales; family Pinaceae; genus Pseudotsuga; species Pseudotsuga menziesii. The sequence goes on from LPNX010847893.1 coordinate 80,650, forward strand.
ACATGGTTCTTGAGAATGTCCTCCTCGAGCCAATCTCAGGATCCCCTTCGATTAATTCTCCTTCACCAAGATTTGATTTAGCCCTGGTAAGCATTCACAAACTTGCACAAGCAGTTAACCTACTCTGATACCATAATATGATCCATCAGACCTCAACTTTAGTGCATTTAAAAAAGTTTTAAAGAATGTGTTTAATGAGTTTAGCCAAAATATAACAGAGAATGGTCGACTTCAAAAGAAACAACATCTGGATAATTTACAACAAAAACGCCACCTTCACTGGCTGGAACCCTTAGTTATAAAGCTGTAGGTCACACGTTCAAACCCAACTTTGGTGCCTTTGCTCTATCCATGCACAATTTCAATAATAACAAAATGATGCTCTGAGTTCTAAATAAGGCCGAATCTTTTGGAAATGTGGCTAGAATCATGTTGATAATGCGTTCAGTGGGAGGATAGATCATGAGTTTGACTTTCCTGCCACTTGTTTTAGCAGATACAATATATATTATGGTTATAATAACCATATGTTACTTTTTAAACCCCACCAAAACGTTACAAATGAGTGCAATCCCGCTAAAGGTTACAATAGAATGTGCACAAAATGTTACAACGGATGTGGTAACCGCCAACTTAACTGCGCACCCAATGTTATAACCCTCAAGCATTATCAACTAACTGTGCACCATGTCACATAACCGCCCAGTGTCATAATTTGACTGTGCACCATGTCACATAACCATATGATGTTCCACTTAACTATGCACAAAACGTTGCAAACTGCCAAGATGTTACTGCTAATCATTGGGTGTGACATAACTAACCGTGCACCCAACTCCACGAATGTTAAGGGATAGAATGTTGAACCGTGCACCGTTTAACATATTGATTGGTGGTTGCAACATATGTTAATGCTTAGTTTTCAGGACATGTGACTCATCCTTTTAAGTGCCAACCCATGGAATAAAGTTAAGTTTTGATATATTTTTTATATGCTTTTTTTTAAACCATATGTAATAAGTTTGATAAACACTATGTATAATGCTTTGCATTACCACACCAATTTTTTTGCCATTGTACCATTTTCTTCTTATTTTGGATCAGTGTAACTTTGAAGATGAACGACCCCTTGGATCATTCCTCCCCATTGGAGAGCTTTTGGACCTCCAAAATCCTGAATCACCCTACAAGTAAGTGATGGTATAGCTCCCTCACTTTTCCAATCTCCATCCATCTTGCTTTGCTAGGATGCATGCCTTTAATCCCCACTAGAAGGTACTCAACATTCCCCCTTCGTGAAGTCCTTACATTTCTGTCAAGAATGACATCATCCTACAACTCATTCATATATTCAGGTGCCATATCATCAACTGAAGGAATCTGCATGTTAGTTTCCTCATCCATGATTATAGGAGGCTCATACAATTTAAGATTCTCAACATTGACAACTGAATAAATTTGCATGTATGGAGGTAAATTCAAGTGAAAAGAATTAGTATCAATATTTTCTAGTTGGATGACCTTTGGACCTCTTTCCACCATCCCAATAGGGGGCACCACCTGTGCCACCGCAATCGGCTGACCACACTGGAGTTTTGTTTAAGCTCTTTTCTGACTCCTTAAAATAATGAAAAGATAGCTGAGCGCAGCTACTTCTTTTCCTGGTCGCTAAATTATAGGAAAGGGCATCTACATCATCTCGTTTACCTCCTTTTGCAGACCATGTAGACCATCAATTGAAAAGGACCTCCTTGGCACACTCAATCCAAGACCATTCCCTTCTACATACTTTTATGCTTTCTCGGGCAGAGGGGCCACACTTTACGAAAAATCTCACCATGGGTTGTCGTTAAGCTCTTTTCTAGCCTTCTCATCAAGAAAATTTTGTCGAGCAAACTTGGTTTTGTTCATGCTCGTAAAGGTATCTGAATGACCATCTAGTCAGTATATGTTTAACCTTTTCCGTCCTAATTGGACTACCAACAGTAAAGAAGTCTCTCACCCCCTACAGGATGGGCAAGCTCTCCTATGTATACTTTTATCCTTTTTCGGGCACAAGAGACTACCAACAAAAAAGAGCCCCCACTAGAGTCTTCTTCATGCTTTCAGACTCTCTAAAATTGAAAGCACCATCGAGTATTTACCCTCTCAGGCTCGCCAAAAATCCACGAGATTGTACCATAACGGTGTCCCTAGACACCACCCCATAGAAACCAGTTTGGAAGCTTTCCCCCTTTGGGTTTCCTTTGTTTAGAGTACTCTGCAATGAGTCTTCCTTGGATCCCATCAATTTCAAAAGTGTCTACCTCCTCCAAGAATTTCCCTTCTAGAGTGACATTTTGGGTATTACAGCTATGATCCCATTCCTATGAGTCAAGTTTCATTTGCTGCCTGGTCCTCCCTGCCGTCATATTCCAAACAAAGGAATTTTGAGTCCACCACACTCCCCCTACCCCTGTTCAATTATTTCCCTCCCCCTTCACCCCCTGCCATTCAGTGGGTCAGTATGTAGATTATCTCACACCTTTCGGTTATCTTGCTCGTGCTCCTAGTCGAGGAAACATCATTTCCTTCGCTAGGGGCAGGTATCCCTCCACTGCAACAAAAAATGGATTTAGTGTCTCTTTTTGCATCCTTTTTTGCATCTAGACCATCTTTCAATGTATTTTTCTTAATTTTTTGGACAAAATGGCGCAATTTCATGGGTTGGTGCTATTTTAGGCATTTTTTGCGTCCTTTTTCTAAGTCTGGTGCAAATTGCGGCGTAATTTGCACCGAGTTTTGCACCTTGTTATGTGCCAGGTTTTGCATCAGGTTTTGCGACAGGTTTTGAGCCTATTTTTGCACCTAATTTTGTGCCTAGTTTGTACATCTACTCTTGTTGCGCCCCCTTTTGACGTCCATGTTTGCTTCAAATTTTATGCCCTTGTTTTCATCCACTTTTGCATCCTTTTTTACATCCACTTTTGCATCTTTTTTTACATCCACTTTTGCATCCACTTCTGCTTCTTTTTTTGCATCCCTTCGTGCTCCAAGTTTTGCATCAAATTTTACATCCTGGTTTGAGTCTAGTTTCGCATCTCATTTTGTTTCAGCCATTTTTGCATCAATTTTTTTGTCCACTTTTGCACCCACATTTTCATCCCTTTTTTCATCCCATTTTGCATCCATGTTTACGTCTTTTTTTTCATCTACTATTGCATCCACTTTTGTCGTGTCCCATTTCCCACCCATTTTTGTACCTACTTTTACACCCACTCTTGCTTCAACTTTTGCATCCACGTTTGCATCTTTTTTTGCATCCAATTTTACATCAGTTATTGCATCCCTTTATGCATCCATTTTTGCATCCACTTTTTCATCGGGTTTTGAGTTGGGTGTTATGACTACTTCTGCATCTAGTTTTGCATCTACTTTTGTTACATCCACTTTCGCATCCAATTTTTTTATCCAATTTTACATCCATGGTTGTATCCACTTTTGCGCCACTTTTTTCATCATGTTTTCCTTCTGCTATTGCATCATTTTTTGCATCCACTTTTACATCACCTTTTGCATCCATTTTTGGTGCACCCCATTGTGCGCCCACTTTTGCACCTACTTTTGGTGCATCCTTTTTTGCATCCATATTTTTATCCACTTTTGCATCCCGTTTTACACCCAGATGTTGAAGGTAACAATGAGGATAATGATTATGATATTGAGGATGGCTACGATGATGATGATAATGTTATTGATAATGAGGAGAACGATGACAATGAGGATGATGAGGATAATTACAATGACAACATTGACAATGATTATGATGGCAATGAAATGAATGATGATGATGGTGATGATGACAATGACAATGATGATGAATACAATGATAATGATGATGTTGATCATCTTAAAAAATAAGTTGTTATTTGGCATGCATAAAGTGTATGTGTCCTCCATGACCCTTTTCCACTAATCACATATTTTGGGTAGATGTTATTTCTTATGCCAATGGTAATGATGAACAACTGATGAAAACGTCAATAATCACAATGATGATGATGTCAATGACAATGGTGATGATGATGACATGATTGATGATTACATCGATGAAGATGACTATTGTGATAATCAAGGTGACAATGACAAAGATGACAACGAAGATGATGATCATCATCATTTCCATCATCGTCATCATTTAAAGCATATGGGATATGTTTACCATTTAAAGCATGCATAACAAGTGGGATACGGTTACAATTTTAAGCATGCATAACTTATAACTATGATTGAGCACATTTTAATCTTGGAGCTTGTAGTGAAACTAGGTTTATTTACCTCTACCAACACTTTCTTATAAGCATCATCATCACCATCATCATTTCTCATGTTATTCTCATTGTCATTTTCATCATTACTATCATCATTGTCATCACCATATAATCACATCATTGTCAACTTCATCATCATTTCCATAGTTTTCATCATCATTCATCTCATCATCATCATCATCATTTTCATTGTCATCATCAACAACAACATTGTCATCATCATTATCATATAATCACATAATTGTGAATGTCATTATCATCAAATCAATTAAATTTATTGTGTCCACTTTAGTATCCCAAATCAATTACATTTATATTCTCCTTATGCTACATTGTATAGGTGCAAAACTAGGTGGTTTATATCATTATTGTCAACTTCATCATCATTTCCATCGACTTCATCATCATTATCTATATCGTCATCGTCATCATTTTCATCATTGTCATTGTTGTCATCAACAAAAACATTGTCATCATCATCATATAATCACATCATTGTGAATGTCATTATCATCAAATCAATTACATTTATTGTGTCCACTTTAGCACCCCAAATCAGCTAGATTTATATTCTCCTTATGTTAGGTTGTCTAGGTGCAAAACTAGGTGGAGGAATGAAAATTATTGAAACTCTTTGGCATCATTTCTCATGGATTTATTATAAGTTTGGATTTGTTAAGGATTGAAATATATTCATTCACTTATGCTATTGTTTTATATTATATTTCATAGAATCCCTAATGATGAAAATTCATGTGGTTAAGATTTGAGAAACCTGTAGTTAAAGGGTGATGAAATGTTTTTTTCTTTAAAATCCATTTTTCCATTTGAAATTTCTACATTACTCACTTGGAAAATTACTTATGTAGGGATTGTGGGTTTCCCTTGGGTTGTGGCTGATGTAGGCCAATGTCACATGACCTCAAGAGTCGAGACAAACTTGAAAGACGCTCAAGTTCAAGAAAGGATTGGGTAGGTTGTATGGATGTGACACTTAGTATCTAGGGATAGCCATGACCCTTACTATCTCATGACATGTATAGACCCTTCCATATTTAGTATTTAGGATATCCAAACATTCATTTCCCAAGTTGTACAAATGTTTTACCTGTATTTAATTTTTTTTTACAATTCTTATCACATAAATAACCACATGTTCAAGAACATTGATAAGGATAAATTAACTAACCCTTTACTATGAGTTTTTTTCCCTTCTAATTTAAAAAATATATTTTCACATAACTCACCATATATTTAACAATTTTAGCAACAATAAAATAACTTACACTTACAATGACTTATTTTCCTTTTTCCTTATATTAAAAAAAACTAATCAATATAAAACAACTCAAAATTCTTTCTTAAACACTCCACTCCAATAATATAGTAAAAATAATAAAAACATTTAGATCTCTTCAACATTAACCCTAAACAATTACATTTAACATAGCTAAAACTTATAAAGAATATTGTTTTTAATGTAAATAAAAAAAGCATTACTTCAACGTAAAGCATTACCACTTGATCTTTATTAATTAATCATATTACACTCTCAGGATTAAAGCAATCTTACATAGTGGTGGTGCACATGTTTATAAATATTACATGTAACCATCTCTATGTTGGACTATGAAAAAACGTAATTCAATATAAGTTAAAACTTAATATATGTTATAGATTTTAGTTTAGCTCTATATAAAACATGAAAAATATAAGATTTATGTAATAAACTTAAATGTAAGTAAAAAAATGACGTTAAAGTGGGAAATATATTCCTGACAAGTCCCTAGAAGAGGGGCCCATTTTAATCCAATGTGGCAAACACAACCTCCAAAAGCTTGCGCTTCCAAGACAAGCCTAGAAAGTTGGTTTAAATCAAGGGTGTAAGGCTTGACCTACTTGAATATACACAAATAAAGCAACAAAGGTGGTCACCACCTCCACATGCAATGTAAATAATGTGTGCTTCTTAATGAAGAACATACTTTAAATTATAAACTTTATAAACTTTGGCATTAACGCCAAACAATTCCATTTACGGATACAACTTCAAAACCATCGATACCAGTAGCAACCAAAAATATTAATATTCAGAATCCGTCGTCATTGTTGTTCAAGGAAAACCCTTTGAAAACTCCATGACACCAAAAATTCCATGGAGATGGGAGAAGGCATTGCACATTTTGAATCTTCTCAACCAACGATGCTTTGTAGAAGAATCCATTACTTATTGCAGGATTTTAGAGATTTTCATTGAGGCGAGAACATTGGAAGAAGGAAAACGCATCCATGGTCACATGATAAAAATTGGGTTCTAACCTGATGTTTGTTTGGCTGCTAAGCTTGTTAGTATGTATGCCAAGTTTTGTTGTATTGAGGATGCACATCAAATGTTTGACAAAATGCATGCGCACAATTTGGTTTCATGGACTTCTATGATAGAAGGATATGCACAACATTGTTATGGCGAAAAAGATTGGGTACTCTTTTGCTTGATGATGGAAGAGGGAAAAAGGATAAATCAGTTTACCATTGTCAACATTCTACGGGCATGTGCGAGCTTGAAATAGGGGAAACAGGTGCATTCCTACTGCTTTAAAACTATATTTGATATAATTTATCTATTTGTTGTGGGATTATTGCTATGTATGCAAAATGTGGAGATTTATAAAGTGCCCAACAGATGTTACAGAATGCATGAACCAAATGTCGCTATCAGGGAATGCAATGATATCTAGTTATGTGAGGCATTGGTTTTCGTAACTGGCATTTAATATCTTTAGACAAATGCAACCAATGATTTATAGAGTGCCCAACAGATGTTACAGAATGCATGAACCAAATTTCCCTATTCGGGAATGCAATGATACCCAGTTATGTGAAGCATAGGTTTGCGTAACAGGTGTTCAAAATATTTATACAAATGCAACCAATGGGATTGAAACCAAACCAAGCCGCATTTTTAGTGTTCTAGATGCTTGCACTCGGATGACCTCATTGGCATATGGCAATCAAATCCATGCCCACATTTTGAGAAGAGGATTTGAATCTAAAATTGTTGTAGGAAATTCCATTGTTGACAAGTATACTAAATGTGGGAATATGGAGTATGTACACCAGTTGTTTGATAAAATGCATGAACGAGATATAGTTTATTGGAGCAATATAACTATAGACTATGGTAGGTTTGGAAGAGGCAGGGATGTGATAGAGGTATTTCAAAAAATGCAGCAGGCTGGTATGAAGCAAAATCATATTAATTTTGTTGGGGTTCTTGTTGCTTGTAGCCACGCAAGCCTAGTTGATGAAGGTTTGCATTACTTTGATTTTATGAGACACCATCATTACATTACCCCATAGGCCGAGCATTATTCCTGCATGATGTATCTACTTGGTCATGTTAGGAACCTTGATAAGGCACTTGATGTGATAAGAAAGATGCCATTTGAACCAAATGTTGCTTTGCTTGGTGTTTGTAGAGTGTATTCCAACATTGAAATAGGAAAAATTGCAGTTGAACTGGTTTTTAAGCTCAAACTTCAATGTGTTGGAAATAACGTCCTGCTGTCAAACATCTATGTTATTGCAAGTAGGTGGGAAGATGTAGACAAGTTAAGAACAATGATGAAAGATAAAATTGTGAAAAGAAGCGATGGTACAGCTGGATTGAGGTCAATACCAAAGTGCATCCATTTCTTGTAGCAGATCGAACACACCCACAAATTGAGTTGATCTATGCAATGCTGGGTAGTTTGGCTCTGCAGATGCAAGAAACAAGTTATGAACACTATGAAATTAATTTAATTCTCATTTGTACTGTAGAAAGACAGGGATCATTATGAGGTTATTCCCCGAAATAGTAAACTCCTATACCAGCAAAGTGGATAGTTGATTGACACCACCAAAGCAAGTGTAGACTCAGGCTGGATATTTATAATGAGCATGTCAAAAAGATATATGTTGGAAAGGTATTTCAACATCAACTAGATTAATCAACAATTCCATGATGGTGTTTTAATTTTCAGCATAAGGTCTTCCTTATATTTTTAATGGCATTGATAAATGTAGTCTTAGCTTTTGAATCATACCTAGTAGGATCTATGTTTTCAATCATGTTATTTTCTAACATGCTCAGTTTTCTTGTTGTGGGTGTAGAAAAAGAGGGGTGTGTTCCAACATTCTAGCTTCTTCGTTGGAGGGGCTACATCTGTAGCTAGAAAACTTACTATATATAATATAAGATGAAGATATGAAGGTAATCTATCAGGTTCTTTGAAGAGATTTAATATTTTTTTGGAAAGATAATGATCAGGGTATAGTTCAATGCATTAATAGAACTTATTTGTGAATTTATTCATTTATCTTTTTGGTGCACTTAATTAGGGCTTGTCGCAACTCTAAATGATTATCCATTTATATAGAATTTCTGATGAGATTTTAGTTGTACAAACACTATGATCAAGGTTTGGAATTTGTGTATGGAGGTTTCCACAATAGTCACATTGTAGAAAATTTATGGGGTTAAACTCTGTTGAATTTTAAAACTTCTTGACATTTCTAATGGACACTCCATGGTCCACTCATCATTGGGGAATTTAAATTAAGCTTTGATATTTTAAGCATTTCGTCTTTCCTCCTATTAAATAATAATTTTAATCATTAGTTAGTACTTTTTTCAAAACGGTTAACCTACTTGTCCCCTATTTATTTCATCTATAGGATCACTCGAGAGTTGGTTCTATCTATCAAAGATTTATTTGAATCCCTGATGATGGGTGGAGTGTCCCATATTGTCCTATTTTTAGGTGGTTGTTGATCACATATTGTTTGATTTTGAGGTATTTGTTGACCATATGCACTAGCTAGTGAAGAAAAGTGCACTAGGAGTTATTCTTGGCTTTCTAAAATCATATTTATATAGTAAAAAGAGCACTCTACACAGAATATATGTTTGGTATCGTGTTTGTCCAAGGAAACTCCTCTTTATCTAATCATAGAGGGTGCACTAGTTTGGGAGCATCTTTTCCACTCGAATTCATCTTTATCCATTCAAAAAGACTGAGTTGTTGATAGTCTTGTTTTTGGCATGCTTTATCTTTATTTCGGAAGCAAAAGGAGGGTGCACTTGTCGATGGAATGAGCTGAGTTTCTTTTTATGCATGCTTTATATCCATGTTATCTCAGGTAGGATGCACCAATTAGGTTATGATTAGGGCAATTTTATCCTCTTTTAGTCATCTTTAATCAACACTTGATAGTTAGGAGGAGGGAATACTTTTAGGTTTCCCACATTATGTTCATGTTTTTAGGGAATATATTTAGGTTTCCCTATACAAATAAGTAGTTGATGGATGCATTTTGTGGATTTCTAATTATGCTTGGATCTATTTTTAATCAGCTTAAGGGAGGTGCCATTATGAATGGTATTATCAGTATGTTTTATCTCCTGAACTAAGAGTGAAAGGCACAAATATGGCTTGATAAAAGAAGAATCGGGTTCACTATCTATCAAAGTTTTATCCGAATCCCCTAATGATGGGTCTTGTGTGACGTAATGTCCCTAATTTTGGGTTCTATTGCTATGCAAGTGGAGATGACTATTGGGGTAATTTGATGTTACTAGTGAGCTCATAGCATTAAGAGGAGTTTAGAGGATCACTCTTGCCCTGTGAGTTTTTTTATTTCAATGCAATTTGACCATTCCCTTAATTTGGGAGTAATATTTAACATAATTTAATTAAAGTCTCTAAGGTTGTTATTTTATCTAAATTATCTAAGCGGGCGCCTTAGTGTAATAGCTGGTTGGAATTGGGATGGAAAGATTTAAATGTTGGGATGATGAAAAGTGACTTCCATTTCTCAGAAATGCTTTAAAGCAAATACATCACTTTATGGAGTAAAAGGAATAAATTATTAAAGTGAATTTTGAGGAAATATTGAAGAAAAAATTATAAATTCACTTTTTGATTAATTATTGAGCGGGAAACGTGAAAAGGAGATAAAAGAGAAATTGGAGTTCATTCTCTCATGATTCATGACTTTTGGCTCTTTGGATGGAAACCCTCACCCTAACTGATTGTGAGAGGGATAGGGTGATTGTGAGAGGCAAGATCGATCAGAACTTTCATTGTACTTCATTGCAGTGGAAATGAAACATGCATACTTGCAGACTTACAGAAGATTCTCAAAGTTATTGGTGATTTTGTGGAGGGTGCACTTAAACGTGGGCATTTTCAGCTTCATATATCTTGTGACCACCTATAGCTCTGATGAAAAAGGGTCAATTTACTTTACCTTTGTTGAGTATACTGTCATAAATGAAGGCGCTACATTTGGTAGGAAATGTGGGGCTGTTGTTGTGAAAGACGTTGCTTTCCTTGGGAGGGCAATTTGGAGAAAGAAAAATGGAAAACCATCTTCTAGAGAGAAGGCAGTTGCCTAGAAGGATGCAAACATTTTCAGTTTCATATATCTTGTGACCACCTACAGCTGTGATGAAAAAGGGTCGATTTACTTTACCTTTGCTGAGTATACTATCATAAATGAAGGCGCTACACTTGGTAGGAAATGTGGGGCTGTTGTGAAAGAGGGTGCTTGGGAGGGCGATTTGGAGAACGAAAAGGGGAAAGCCATCTTCTAGAGAGAAGGTAGCTGCTGTTCATCGCTATGTTATGCTTGTGGGAGGACTGTTTGCACTGCCCACATCACCACACAGTTCAGTTGTGACTTTGGAGAGCTGTTCACTAGCAAAAAAAAGTCTGTAAGCTAAATACAACCTACAGGTTAGGGAAACAGTGATATTCATATTTGATTTGATGTGAATAGATTGGTGTTACTTGCTAATGTATTTTCATGTTATCCAAATAAGAAATACTTGACATATTTTCCCTTGATGTTAATGCAAAATATCTTATATTCGTGTTCAATTTTTTCTGTGGATAACCATTATATTGAAATTTGAGAGCTGAAACTTGCAAACAAATACCCAACTCTATCTTCAAACATATCAGCAGCAAAATAAGCATAAAATCAGCCCAGATTTGGATAGGGACATTTCAGTGGTGGGAACTGTTGCCAAACTGTTTGATGAAAGTTCTGAACCAAAAAAGGCCTCAACATAACAACAGTAAACTCCATTACATGTCAGCAGTCTGGTGAAGGGATACTACATTAGTTCACATGTTAGTTTCTGTTTGGATGCTGTTGAGGTAGCATTGTGTGGGTATTGTCACTTTCACCTTGATCTCCAACAGGTTATCTCACTCGTGATGTAATTCAAAATTTTGAGACTCAATGATTGAATTTACTTTCAAGTTAGCAGCAATTGCATATGTCAGCGATTTCTTGATATCTTAATCCATTAGTTCCTTCTTGCTGTTATATTTCTTTGCAAAATCTTTATCTATTCTTGAAATCATAGAATGAAGAGTATTTTTGTTTAATAACTCGGCCTCCTTCCTCAATAGAGCTTCCTGATGTGATACGCTCTCATACATTTCAGTCATTAGATTGATTCTCTTCTCAATAGGGTCACAATCAGTTACTAGTTCTATCAACAATTTTATTTTGTAATTCCAAGCTTTCTGCATTCTGATCGAGTGCATATCAATGGGTAATCAATATCATTGGGCATGTCTTATTAGTTGTCATTATGTTGTACAACATAGTTAGTGATGATAACATATTTCGATGATTTCGAGAATCATAGTGCAAGCAAATTGATTTGCAATAAGTTGCAAATGCATCTCTATTCTATATTTTCAAAATACCTTGTTAATGGAATCGTAATTGACAGAAATTGATTTGGCTGGATACTAAGATTTTATTAAGCACATTAGATATCCCTAAATGAATACAAACTATATATATTGACCAATTGGCAGACATGTTTCAACGATTTTCAAAAATATCAGTTGGACAAAGAAATTGATTGACATTCTAAAAAAGGCACTATCGATAATCTTGCAGATACCGAGGCCAAGAATATTTCTCTAGTGCATTTTATGAAAATTAGTTCTTTTATATAATTCTGATATCCTAGCACATTGGGTTAGCTCAATTGGTTTGGACTGACCAGTTTCAAGATAGAGTTCACTAAGAGATCATGGTTCAAATGACACTCGTGAGTGTTGTCTTCTCACTAAATTTTAGAAATTTATAATTCTGGATTACTGAGAACATCAAATCAAGTCAGACCATATGTACTATAGCCCCCACCAACCAAAAAAATCAATAAAACATCACTGAGTTTGGCATGATTTCATACAATTTCTGAAGATAATATGATTTTGTAACTAGAATTTTCCACAAACTTTAAAACTCTTCCTGAACAATGAAGATAAATGTGTACTAATGGCATTTCCATCCCAACCAATGGTTAAAATTGACGCCCATATTTGGGTTTAGTCTATTTAATTTTGTAATGCGTCAAATGGACGGGCATAGCCAAAAATTTCCCGTATCTATTTTTTTATTGATATATAATAGTCTATTAGATTTAGTATTATGCCTGCAGGTTGCGGCTACAAGTTGGGGCCGGCTCGAGACTCTAAGTAGTTGGTCAGTCACATCCAATTAATGGAGCATTGAAATCCCAGGCTCGAGTCACTAAAAATAATCAAAAGTTGGAGACTTCGGAGCAGGGATCAAAATTGAGGCCGTCAGGGGCCGTCAAAGGGCTCTTAGCCCGTCAGTGAAGTGGCATCTTAATTTTGCCTGTCATATAAAATGATGTTTTGTATTTTTGACATTTAAAAAAAAATTATTTATTTAAATTTAAATGACATTTAAAGGGCTATCATTGAAATCGCCCGTCAACAATTTTTTATGGGTGAGAGCCATTTATTGCCATCCTGACTCCTACCAGCTACCAGCCTACCTAGTACCACCCTCGTGTCACGTGTCGCTCATTTGGACTTTCTTGAGTCTCGACTCTCCAGACTCCAGGTTTAATGGCAGGCTTTCTTTACTCCAAAATTTAATTCGAGAGCTACTCTTCACTCGCCCCGGCCCCCATGTTTTCTTTTGAATTGTGTCTAGTCCGTTGTTCCGCTGTTCTGTTATGAAGTCTCCCTGTGCGCGCTGTTCAACTTGTTTACCTTTGTATTGTGTGGGAATTCAATCCGAGTCTCGTGTTCGCCGACAAAGGGAAGATAAGATGGTGAAGGTCGAAGAATCAGATCGGTTGAAGGCTCAGGGAGGGCCTGAGGGATGGGCTGCAAAGGACGACTCCGGCATGATGCGAGAGTTTGAATTCTTTAAATTTCCCTGACCGACATCTCGAGTCCGGAAGCATTGAGAAGCTTGGAAAAGCCGTGGAAATTAAGCTAACGAAGGGAAGAGGCTATAAACGGCGGTTGGGTTGAGGACAATGGTAGCGCAGCGGTTCTTGCCCGGTGGATTCCCTCTCTGTATTTCTGGTATACAAAATTCTTCTCAAGCAAGCGAGCATCACCCGATTTTTTCCTTAAAATGTCAGTTGATGTTATTTTTTTTGCGAAATGAAGGATTATTTTGACTCAATTTATAGTCTATATGGAAGCTAAATTAAATTTCCGCGGATGTTTCAGTGGATTGTTCACTCTTGCCTTCTTTTGGATGAAAATTAGTCTGTTCAATTTAAAATTACTGTCTCTTTGGTAGGATTCCGAGGGTATCTGTTGATAGCTTCCAATTTTAGCAGAATTAAGGGCATTTTACGGGTTGAATTGCACGGTTCATGTAGTCTTGCAAGAATTGAAAAAAAATATTGTCTATTCGCAATTTTATGCTCAAATGCTTGTGTATTTTCTTATCCGGCCTGATATCTTTGGCTTTCATTTATCCTTTTAGTACTATTGCTGTTTCCTGCCGTATTTGCCATAAAACCACAGTTTTTGCATCATATCAGAAACTTTAAAGAATTGAGCTGCTTTCCGGGCTCTATTTGTCTTTTTGTTCTTCAACGTCAAGGAAGCTAGATGTTCTCTAGCAGCAGATGCATATCTAGTAGTTTGGACAACTTAGAGGCTTAGAATGAACAAAGAGCCTGTGCATAATTTGAGATCTTGCTGTTTCTTTGTCGAATATCTTTATTTTTTTGGCGAATTTTGAGGTTTGGACTTTTGGATAACTTGAGATCTTGCAGTTTCTATATCATATGATCAGAAACTTTAAAAAATTGAGCTGCTTCCCGGACTCTATTTCTCCTTTTGTTCTTCAACGTCAAAGAAAGCTAGATGTTCTCTAGCAGCAGATGAATCTCTAGTATTTTGAACAACTTAGAGGCTTAGAATGAACAAAGAGTCTGTGCATAACTTGACATCTTGCAGTTTCTTCGTCGACTATCTTTATTTTTTTGACGAATTTAGCGGGGCTTGGACTTCTGTTTTTTAACATCATTAATTGGTTCTTCGTTTTTCAGTCGGAATTTTGTAGAAGTTTTAGATGTTCAATCATTGATCTGTGGGGGATTTAACAAGTTTTGTAGAATTAAATAGTTGAGCAGCTCTCCGGGCTGTATGGCCATTTCTTGTTCTTTTGGATGTTCTTATGAAGCTCAGTAATTGACTATGGCGAATTTAACAGGTTTTGTAGAATAAAAATAACTCATCGTTCTTTGTGTGAGAGATAAAACTTTCTTTCTATTGTTTTACACTCTCAACGGCTCTGGACTGTTGAGCAAACGTTTTGGCCTGTTACATTTCCATTTCTTCTTCTATCCGCAAGGATGCTAGACGTTTTTACACAAGTATTTTACAACTTAGTAGCCAAGAATGAACATAATTGTCATCTTCAGTTTCTTTGTGGAGTGATCAGTTTTTGACGATTTGTGGAGTGATCAGTTTAATCATTGATATTTGAAAAATTAAACATGATCTGTAGAAGAAAAATCTGTTTTTCCAGTTTCCAGTCAGAAAATTTAATCATTGATATTTGAAGAATTATACCTGCTCTGTAGAAGAATATCTATTTTTTGGTTCACTTTTCCCCAAACAATTTGATCATTGATATGTGAAGAATTTAACAAGCTGTGTAGAAAAAAATCTCGGACTGTTACTTACTTGTAAACTTCTATACAATTTCATAGTCAAAACGGAACCTGACTGTATTTCAGCAATCTTTAAAGAACTTAGTTGTTTCTGAGCCGTGAGCATCCATTGAAGACGTTCATTCATTTCGCAGGTGCACGGTTCGACTCGCTAGCAAATCTCAAGATTGCGGCAGCTTTACTTTCTGGGAACTGAGATTTCCTTGTCACCAGCGAATTCTATGGACTCTTTCTCCTCTAACCCTAGGTGAGTTATCAGCCTCGCTGTGAAAGATCCAAACTTGCAGTTTTGGTTCTCTTTGAAATTCTGCACTAATCTCATACTGTGGATTCTCAGATTTTCTGCAAATGGTAATCAAACCTCACGAACTGAAGGCTCTCAAAGGGACGAGACCATACAAGAACGGCCTGATCAGCCTGCTTTGATTGTAGAGTATGTTTTCAGGATTCGATCCGTTGTCTTCTAAATTCAAGTCTGAACTATTTGAAACTCTGTTTGACTTGGTGTGTTCTAATGCCATAAGTATTGGGCTGTGTAGAATGCAGGATCATGAGCGTAGAAGAGAGGCCATAAGAAGGACACAATGAACGGCGAAGGAAGAACTCGTTAGATTCATTGGCTAACTCCGACAGCCAAGGTAATTTTATATAAATTTGCCTTTCCTGTTACTGTAAGGTGGAGATGTGCATGCATTCAAGCACAAGTTCATTAGTTGACAACCTATTGCTTTTTGAAGACTTTAGTTTTATATTTGTCACAGGATAATTCTCTGAATTGGCCCTGTGAAACTTTCAGATGATGACTGTGCAAAAACCTGCATTGTTTATTCTTCAGGTCTGCATCTTTTCGATACTTTATCAATTTCTCAGTAATCTCAAAACATTCAGCTTTGGTTGCTTCTGCTTCCCCTATAGATTTTATTTTATGACTGAAGCTTCGGAGTTCTAGCATAGGCTGCCTCTTGTTTTGAATTCCTTCAACGCCATCAAGAATGGTCTCTTAAGTGAGCACGTTTTTTTGTCCTCAATCCATACTTCCAAATTTATAGCCATAGATTGTACTATCCGGCTTGACCATCTGTCTGAGTTCAATTTTTTATTATAAACCTTAAAGCAACTGAGCAATTGTAGACATATTTGTAGACATATTCCCCAATCAAATAGATTGAACACAATGTAGGCAGGGATATACATTTACTTGTGCAATTTTACAAATCCCATTTTGAAAAAAAAAAATTGTTTTTAATTTTTGTCATCAAGTAAATTAAATGTACAATTAATTTATTAATGTCATTTAAAATGTAAACTTTTTGAAAGCCGTTCATCAATGAAGGGCTTCATGAATATATAACCTTCAATATGAAATTAAGACCAGCCCTTCAATCTTGATCCTGCTTCGGAGTCGAGACTTGGACGATGGACCATATGGCAAAATTGCAAACCATTTCAATTGTTTATCCTTACAAATTTCATAACTTTCTCGAGTTTTCTGCCATTTACGATTTGAGTAGGGTTCGAAACCCTGCCTCTTTTCCTGAGATTCCAATTTACGATTTGAGTAGGGTTCGAAACCCTCGCTCTTTTCCTGAGAGTCCAGGTTCGAGAGTCGAGTGACCCAAGTTGGAACTTGGAGGACCTGGGATCATATTTGAAGGCGTCACATTGTAACAAACAATTTTTTGGTTGAATGTGAAAACTTTTATAAGAGACTTGCGGTATTACATCATTATTTGCTTTGAGGTTCAGCGGGGCGCTGCTTGCTATATTTATATTTGCATACGGCTGCCTTGCGAGGAGCCTAGAGGCATGAAGGGAGGAATCGATGTTAATACATGTTATACAGATAGTTTATCACACCTAGGTTTTAAGCTGTGGCATGTCTAGATTACTTTCTTCAAGCTTAGCATACCTGGGAGCGGCATATTGAATACAATCTTGCACTGCTCTATGTGAGAGACTAGGCAGAGCATATCAGATGGGAGCGAGTCGAGCTAACTGAATGTAAATTACACCAAAATTTGTACAGTTGCAGATTATTCAGCTTCGGTCATTTTTCAGCCATTAATTCAATTCGCCAACTCGTTTTTCTTGGGTTGCATGGACGAATTCTTGTTTCTTGTAGGTATTTTTTCCTACATCAAGCTTAAACTTTTGGATATTTATGGCTTTTTATTTTCTTTGGCTTAAAATTTTGGCTCCTCTGGGTTCGATTGTTGCATAGGTCATACTGGATAGTTTAGTTTAAGTTTGAGAGATAAATTTGTTGTTTGAGAATGAGTAGATGGACTCTGGTCCGTTTGAAATGAGCCCGGCATCTTTCCTTTGTACATCGACGCTGCCTTATTAAATTCAATGTTCCATTTTTACGATCTAACAATGCACGTATTGGGTCTGTTTGCGCTTCCCATAGCCTGATAAATTAATATGATTTTAATTGATTTAAACTCCAAGCTGTTACATGACTTTGTTTTGTGTCTCTGAATTTATGCTAGGTGTTGAAGATCACCCAATATTTAGTGAGTGGTTTTGGTACATTGAACAGTTATATCTTTTAAAGCATATTGAGTGGTTTTGGTACATTGAATAGTTATATCTTTTAAAGCATTGTAAGCCATAGCAGACATTTGATATACTTAACCAGTCCATTGTGTTAAACTATTTTTAATATAAATAAAAACAATTCCATACTATCATTGCTTTCGTTCCGGTAGATAAATCATAACAATTGTCCTGTTAAAATGACCTTTGACCAGAAGTAAGGTAGAGAAAATGGTTTGATCTCGATGAAGCCCAAATTATCTAGAAATCAAAATGTTTAAAACCGTGAAAGCTTGTTGAAGAACGATCATAGTGTAACAGATTTGGTCAAATTTCCAAACTCGAGAATAAACTAAGCTAAAGTTTATAATAGTACTCCTAAAAATGCGGAAGTTTAAACGCCCTTTAGTCGACCTAGGTACCAAATCCTTGTTGAATCTTCTGGTATAAATACAGATGTTTGAAAGCATTTGAAAAATTGTTTTTTGAGGAGATCTGAGGTTTCTGAAGGTCAACTACAATAGGTCTAGGCTGTTAATTGAAGGTTGAAGAATCCAACAGGTTTCAAATTAAGACCAAAATTAAAAGAAGATCAAAGTTTTAAGAAGATCAAAGTTCACAAAACAGAGTAAGTGTTTGTGAAGATAATCACTAGTCTAGAAAAGTTAGAGGTCTCCAGAATAGAGGAAGGGAAGACCGTAGACATTCAAAAGTCCAAAACAAGTTGTAAGTACTCCATTGAAGACAATATTGTGAACATAGGTATAACATTCTATTATAAATCTTTCATGCTTAGGGTGGTAGGGTGTTGCAGGGAAAGATCATTGTTCTCTCAGGTTGTAGCATGAAATTTGCAGGGTTTGTAGCCTCTCAATGGTGTTGTAGCACCCATATTGATTGTAATCACACACTTATAAGCAATGAGCATAAGCTCTGCGGTTTTATCTTACTTGTGTTTTTCCACATAAAAATACTAGTTTTCGTGTGTGAATGAGTGTGAATGTTTATTGTTGTTAATAACATGTTTTGATTTTACAAGCATACAGTTAGTTGGTGTTTGAAAGATTAAGAAATTTATTTAACATAATGAAAAGTGGTATAAAAATTGAATAATCTAGGTCAGTGATTCACCCCCTCTCAGTGCTCTATGTGTCTTTCAAAATGTTCTTCTGAGTTCACTACTTGATTTCAATGCACCCTAATTTCTTTATGATGAGTAGAAAATAATTTCATATTAGTCTTTCGACATAAGGCACTCCTCCCTCTCCAATATCATGATGTTTATTTATTTATATTAATATATTATAGGAATATATGTAATATTGTTTTTTTTAATATCTAGAGGATATGGCAAATGAGCAATGTCCGCAAAGGTTTATTCCTTAAACTGTAAATCTCTTTTTGGTTGCTTAGGAATAAATTTGAATAGAAGGGTTAAAAAATTATCAAAAGTTATATGAAGGGTAGTTTTAAAAAGAAAACAGTCAATTTTTTTTTCGTTGATGGGTAGGGGTGCCCGTCCCTGATCCCAACTAGAGAAAGTGAATTTCACGATTAGAAACTTAGAAAGTACAGATGGACATTATTCACTGAAATGAAAGCACCAAAAGAAGAGAAAACAGGAAATAAAACGATCAATTTTTTTTGCCAAGTGTCTCACAGATCTTAAACATTGCTTGACCAATGTTATTCAATGCTGTGATTAATTCCTGTTGTGCTTTAACCTTCTCCTCCTCAATATATATCATCCTTTGTACACTCAGGATATGATCTTTCAAATACTTTTCATCTATCTCCATTTGCTGTTCAAACATACTACAATACTTATAATGCCATTTTAGATGCCCATGCTTAGTCAGCTTAAGATTAGAAATGCTTTTCTTATTTGTTTTCAACCAAAGTTGATTTTATCCCTGATGTCATGGATCCTACTTTCTGCTTTTTCCCTGTAAAATGGTTGTCTCTATCAATCAAAGCATCCCCTTGATTCTCGAGTGGTGTCTCAAGCTTCATATTCTTGTGTAGTGGGGTATTTTCTGAAGCAACATTATGTTCAAATGCTCCATAATTAGATGCCGATGTGTCAATAACCATGTCTCCAGGATGAATAGTTTGATTCTGTCCAAAGTGCTTTTCCATGGCATCAAATATTTGGGCGCTAGCACGAAGTTGGTTCCACTTTTTGATGCCACTTAGGAAATCAGAAACGCACTTCCGAAGTGCAAATCAAGAACGCATATGCGTTATTGATGGTACGTTTGGGATAGCCCGAGCCCAAACACAAGGCTAAGGTTTGTGGAAACCTATATCGCATATCCGATATATCGCATTCGCGTTTTTGTAATGTTAAATATCGTATATGCGATATATCGCATATGCGATATGAAATATTACAAAACGCATATGCGATATATCGCATATGCGATATGTAAATTTACAAAACGCATATGCCCGAGCCTTTTCCTTGTGCATGCTTGTGAGAATTATATTTGTAGATAGATCTACTTCCTGTGATTCTTCTTACCATTAGAGATGCTATTTCTAGATGGTATAATATCCCTCCTATAGTCTATGTTGCATCTTTACTCTATATTGTGGAAATGTAGACACTTGAGTGAGAAGTAGTTTAATGTCCCAATTGATATTTAAAATTTTGTTCTTGGATTGGATTTGTTGTTCTAAGTGGAGATATGAATCAATTACAAGGAAAAAAGGATTGATGAATTTCTTCTCCACTTTTTCCAATTATTCTACATAAATTTTTATATGGTCTACAATGAACATAAGTAGACATGTCTACCTCTAAAAAATGTATGTGATACATTATTAAAGTCCACAATACCAATATGTTTCCCTCTTAATCATCTAAAAGTACATCTAAAGAGAAATTTTGTGGTGTAATTTTACAAATACCATCATACTATGTGATTAAATGTGTTAGTGTTTGGATGTAAACCTTGTTCATATTGAAATATCTTCATTTGTTTCTCCACTCATTTGCTAATATAGGTGATTTAGAAAACAAATTTGATTTTTTGCAACAACCACACATACAACCCTAAAGATTAACAACATGAAAATTAATTGAGATGAATACCTTTATTCTCATTTAAGGAGAAGGACCTTTTTCATTATAAAGAGATTTCTTGTCTACATAATCATTACCTTCTTCCCAAGGGTTATTGTTGTTCCCAATCATGTGAAAATTATTCTCTAAATGCTACTATGGTTTATACCCTTGTTGGTAATGGTGAAAATATGAT
>LPNX010847916.1:8407-19899 GCA_001517045.1 Pseudotsuga menziesii
AAGAAAAAGGTTGAAATAGGAGGACAATCGGGAAAACTAATAACTGACAACACTTTGGTGTATGGGATAGATGCAGATCCAAGATTGACAGTAAGAGTTGTGGTGGCGTTAACCCAAGCTACTGAAGATAATGTAGATAGGCTAATGACCAATCTTGAGCAGTCCAAAAGGAATGCAGCTCAATTAAAAGAAACACTGAAGAAAGAGAGAGATGAAGGTCATAAGTTGAAGAGGAAATTTGAGGACATGCAGAATGAAGTGAGGACTTCAAAGACAGAACTCTAGACTTTGCAAGCCAATAAGGAGGCTTTAGAAGTTTCCATAGAGAAAACAAAAAAGGATGCCCAGAACAGCTTAGCAGAACTACAGAGGCTACAGCTAGAGCATCAAGTGTTGAAAAGTCAGAAAACCGACCTTCAGGTGTCTTACGAAACTCTAAGTGCAGAGAAGGTCCAGTTGCAAAATGAGGTAATTGAGTTAGAATCAGAGAAGGTTGCCACTGAAGAAAGAGAGAAACATATCAAATGCAGGTAGCAGTTTTGCAGGGATAGAATGCTTCATTGACAACATCACGGAAAGATGCTATGGAATAGAAGACAAATGCCCAACCTTTGAAGGAACATGTTCTAGCTTAAAGGAGGAAGATCCATCATTTGCAAATGTGTGTTGAGGAAGGAATATGTAAGATTTTACAAATAGATAGCAGATTGGAAGAGATTTTGGATACTACGTCTTATTTTTTGGACAGATCTTGGGAGATTCTGGAGATTCTGACAGGAAGAATAATGTGAATAGAAACAAATGAGGAACCTTCTGCAGAGCTACAATTTAAAGATCGGTAGATTTTAAAGCAGGATTATGATTTATTGGAGTTTTCCATCAATATTGCGGAAGAATTCAAGAAAACTGTAAAGAAAACAAAGGGATTATGTGTTGAATACTACAGAAGAGTGCTGGTCACAAACAATAGATGCCAGGTTTCCATAGAAAAAAGATTGGATGCGATACTAGAACATGAGTTGTTCATAGAACATGTACAAAACAAGTATCAGGAAGATGAGCAGGAGATCCAACAAGTCAAGGATCTAGATGAACAGATTCTAAAGAAGGCAGTGGCTCATGTAGCAGTAAGTATCCACTTACTAGAAGAACAACAGTTAAGAATCAGGTTGCTAAGTATGAGATAAATATCCGTTTTCTTGAACCATCCGATTTTGAAGGCATAGTAGCAGAGGCCCAAGCATGGAAAAAGTTCATAAATGACCAAGTGGGCCCCTCTTCATAAAGTGTTCTATAACATTTTGATTAAAAATGTAATATAATGTATAAATTATGAGCACTTACTACAAGACAAAATTTTGGGATTGAGAGGGTGGGGAAGCCGAAAAGTCAATGAGGGGCAGCCCAAAGGTTTTCCTTTTTTGTATAAATATAGGAGATTTTAGATGTAAATGGGGGCTTCTTCCCCAAGCAATTTTTGAGTGTATATTGTAAGAAGAACTACTTCCTTTTACAATAAAGAATTACAAGTTTCTGCTGGAGAAAGTTTGGTGGAATGTTTCAAATGCTTTGCTATGGATCAGTTGAATGTGAACTATTTCATTTTCATCTTATGTCCATTAACTATGAGATTGTTCGAACTCATTGCATTTCCATTTATGTTATGAATGTCTTATAGTTTATTCTGTGAGTAATGAAGGTTTTCATAAACAATAAGCTATCTTGTTGTTTATATTTTTATTAATGTTCATGTGTTCTAAAATAAGTAACAGCTACCTGTAATTTTTTTTAATACATGCACATAAATACATTAGCCATTGGTAACTAATAATTTTTGCTCCCTTGGGATAGGTTAGTGATTTATAGTTATTTTCTGGTTGTTTGTGATTTAGATGCAAGAGAGGTAAGACGAGAGGTAAGAACCTGCGCATCACATTGTGACAATCCTCGTTATCTCTATCAATTTGCATTTTTAGATATGCACTTGCACATCATAACTTAAACACAAAAAACTAAAATATATACGGTGGGCCGAGCCGTAACCAGTAAAACCTTTTAATTTGTTACTTAACCTACGGTAGCCGGACCGTAAACTAGACATATTCCCCATACCAAACAGTAACGAGCTAGTTGGGAATGTTTATTGGGGAGAATCCCTAACTCTTGTTACCTGCGATTTTCCAGGCCTCAACACACCGAAAATGCTTAGAAATTCATAAATTACTGTGTGCATGTGGAATCCTTGGCCTTTGTCATGTTTTGTTGATCCGAGACTGAGATTGTTGTGTGTGCATCCTAAGTATGGCATCTGAAATGATAAACCCAACTAGAAGGATGGCTTAGCTGGTAGCCTGATAAAGCCATCTGTTGGCTTAGATGTGTCTCATGTGTTTTTGGCTTAGTGTAACCCACTCCATGTGTGAGTTTGATAAACCCAACTGTGTTGGATTGATTGATTCCTAATGTAGACTTGGATATGGGGAAAATATGCTAGTGCTCCTTATTCCTTGGGGAAATCATGACCAGCTCAGGGGTGGTAGTGTTGCTGAGAGATTAAAGAGCACATTGGCCTATGGTTGGGTGGAACATTGTAGCAACATAGTTGTTTGTGGGACAAGCTTCTTTCAAAGATAAGTAATCCCTTATGTTTTATTTCCGCGGCTATATATTGTTATGAATTTATATGAACATGTTAAAGTATTGAATAGAATGTATTGGATTAATTTATTTGCTTCCGCTGTATATTACATTATGCATCTGTTTATACTTCTAAATGTCATTAGAGGAAATTTGAGGTCTAAAATGGGCCTCCTAAGGAAAATAATAAACTAATAGTTAAAATAATAAAATAATAGTTATTAATTTTGGAGGAGTAATGAAAAAATTACTTTTTGTGTTCGTATTTTCGACATATCTCCTTTACCACAAGTCTATCCTTAAACCGCTTCTTTCCTCCTTCTTCATTCAACTTGTAAACCCATTTATTCCGCAATGCTCTTTTTTCTCTAGGAAACTCAACCAAATCCCATGTCTGGAAAAGGGGAAGCACACTAAGTTTCAACAGTTATGGGTAGGCCCTTTTCAAATTGCAGCCAAGCTTAGCTCCTCAACTTACAAGTTGCAAGATTTACAGGGGTGGCAACAGAACTTACCAGTTAATGGTTTAGTTCTCAAACCTTATTTCTCTTGATTTTTATTTCTTGGTTATCTTGTACATAAATAAATTGGTTTGTTTTATTTTTGATTTATTTTATTTTGTTTGTTTTTAGTTAGATTTTGATTAATTTTAATAAAGAAGCACAACCTTTGCTTGCATGGAGTTCATCCGAATTCTAGATTAACTAAAATCCTTGATTATGAGACTGTGTACTATTTATTTATTTGAAAGAACTTCTTCTAGTTTAGCAGTTTTCCTAAATGGCTATGAACACATTGTAGTATTACTTAATCCTTGTAAAATAACTCAAGATCAAAAGGTCTGGAATACTATTTCGAGGCTGCATCCATCTCACATTAAAAATGAATTAGGGGGTGACAGCAAAAGACCCATGGAGAGGAAGCATGGTAAACGACTTATTATATTTAAATGATCCCATGCCAGGAATTGAAAGCCAAAAGGAAAATAAGAGTCAAAATATCCTCAGAAAAGCAATATGTATCAAAACAAAGTACTGAACCATATTAGTACAAGATTGCCAAAGTTATTCTCCATCCGTGAGCTGAAAATTAAATATATCTCTCACGCAAAAGGACACTATGGATAGAGGAGCCTGAATTAAAAATTTTAGAAAGAAGGCAAAAAGGAGGACTCAAAAGAAAGGACAAAATTCCAAAAGCACAAAAGTGCAAAATGGCATGGGAATGAGGAATAGACTTATATTTTTGTTTACCATATGTTACAATCCTGGGGTATCCAAGCTGGAAACTACCCAAAGATAGAGGTAAAAAACTGAAATTCATATCCCTGGACTCAAAAGAGTTATCTAGACTTTGAAATCTTGGTTTCCATTTTCCCTAAATTGGACTATCATCAATGATTAAAAGTACATACATCTGCCATTTGGGAAATCCAGACATCTAGAAGAATGCATCATGTTGGTATTATCAAAACAGTCTGTTGCTCAAAGAAGAAATTGTTCAGAGATCTGTGTTCACCAGGTAGTCGTCAATTGTTGCACCTACAACTATTTCCCAAATTTCTAAAAAAATTTGCACCCTCCTTTTGATTTTTTATAGCTCGGGTTTGTTGATTTCTTTTGACCTTTGGGAAGTCAGATGATTGGTTGACTATTTTTCCCGTTGTTTCGGAGGTTAAACGAGCTAGTATTACAGCTTCCCAACCGAAAATATTTTGAACACTTAACATTTTTTTTCGATGATTTTATTTATCGCTGTCGGAAGTCGGTTGAAGATTGAGTTGGGGAATTAGTTCTCGATGTCGCTGACGTTTCAGAAGGGAAACGATGAACAATTCTTTTTCTCGCCGAATCCATGGGATTTATTAACTTGTGGTTTTATTGTTTAAACCTTTGACTGTTGATGAATTGATTTCACTTTATCGCTATTGAAACGATTTTTCACAGTGGTCAGAGGTGTCGTCCTCTACGACGCCGACGTTTCGAAGGGCTTGTCCTTTATGTCGCCGACACTACGGAGAGTATTGCGGTTTGAAGTTCTGATGTGTTAGTGAGTACTCCTTTTGATCGTTGATGCATAACAATCACCGACACTACGACGACATTTAGTGCTCAGAATCACCAACACTGCGGCAACGCTTAGGCTTGCATCGCTGACATTGCGGGAATTTTGAGTTTTAAGTCGCCGACCCGTAGCATGTAGAGATTCCGATCGTCGATGTTTTTATGATTCACGGGACCCGCAGTTGGTTTGTCGCCTAATATTACGGCTGTCTAGTGAACTATCCACCCTATGTTTACTGCTTCCGATCGTCGATAGGGTTTTTCCCCGCCGATTCTTTTACTGAGGGTTTTATATAAGAGGTGGAGCATTATTTTATTATTATTCTTGTTGAGATTTTCATTTTTTCTATGGTCATTGTCGATTGAGGTTTTTAGCGTGCCAAGCTGTCCGAATTTCATTCGATTGGCATGGTGCCATGGAGGTTTCGGGTCATCCCATCGACTGCACAGTGTTTTTCCAGGTAGGCCAACCCCAGTTTCCTTTTTCTTGATTTTATTGATCGTTTTGAGAACCATGGTATTCCTTGGTTAGGTTTTCCCGTAGATTGTGCCGTTGTTCATTAGAAAAATATTTATCCTCGCGGTATGCTTATTATCGTAAGGCAGAATAACTAGTTTGACAGTTTTCTTTAGCGGTGGGGGATTTTGAACCTGCATTTTTGAGCCATTATGTTTGTTTTATTCCTCTCCGAAAGGTTGAAGGGTTGGTGCAAACAAGCATTATGCTATCTGCACCACCCATTTTTCGGTTGTTCATGGTCGTCCGAGGGGGTTTCTTTTTTTCATATTCATTTACCCTACTTTTATGGGATGACGGGGGTTTTCAATATTTTGGTCAAGTTAGGATGTTCCGAATTGAAGAACACAGTATAGGGTCTCGCATTTGAGGATGAATCTTAATGATAGTGTGGTCCATGATTTACCAGAGGAGTTAGATTATTTCGAGTACAGTCCGAGTTAATGATGAGTTTTTCTATTAGGGTTGTATTCTTAGTTATAGGCGATGGACTTAGAATATTTTAAGACACAACTTGCAGGAGTTTCTTTGCCTTGTAATTTTTTCTTTTCATGTATTAATGCTGTGTATAGTTTATTTTAAGAATGCATATGGAAGAGATAAATAGTTTGATATAGTTTTTCTTCATTACTAAAACACTTACTAAAGCTCAAATGATCTAAAAACGTACTGTGTTTATGGCAGGGTGACTATGGAAAAGGAGATATGTCTAAAAGACAAAAGAAGAAGGTTCCAGTTGTGGAAGGACAACCAGAGGTTGAAATCATCACCAAGGTTGAATACATATATGAATATACCAAAGCTACCACCGGGGTAGAGACAGATTATAAATGGGGTGAAATATACATGATCATTGTAAATTAGAATGTGCCTGATGCAGGATTTGAAGAGCTGACTATTTATGCAAATATCGAGAAATTGGCTTTGATGAAAGTTGCCACAAGACTAGAGTTGTTCCTATGCTCAGAGGTGATCGGTTGGATTCTACCTAGGGTAGATGTGACTACGATGATCCTTGAAAATACTGCTCAATAGGGATACACTGCATACAGCCCTGCTTATGTCTCAATGGCATATCACCTACCTCCTGCTCAGATTTACCTAACAGAAAGCTAGTTAAAAGAGACAGCTATGGACCTGGTAGAAACAGTAAAAAGAATGATGATACCAGGGAAGAAATTTTGAACCAAGCCATCAAGAGAGTATGATACATCCACTCTCTGGAACCCTTATATATTTATAGCACGGATACTGAATAGAATTTTTGGGAGAGCTCGCGGAAAAAGCTTCAAATTGGGATGGATACCAATTATTTTCTATGTGGCCACTCAAGGAACCATATTCAATTGGGCAAACATAGTGTCCAATAGCCTCTTAACATGCATATCTTTAACCTTGGGAGGAGTATCATAGAAGAAGTCAGAGTTCTACATGAGCTCTATCCTAGTTGACTGTATACTATGTGCCCGGTCTTTTCCATCCTTGAGGTGTAATTGGGATAGAGACAAGACCCCAGTATACACTGCATATAAATTATTTTGGGCACACAAATACCATGGCTACTACAGAGAAATATGTGAACACTTCATCATGTCGTTGTACACTCTAATTTGCCTGACCTAGTGCAACTGCATGTCTAAAGAAGCGTTCAAGGTCATTGAAGAAATGGAGACTACTATTTAACTGAGGAAGGTATGTATATCAAAATGTATGGGGGTTCCAAAGCACCTTCTCTACTCCCTAAATATGCCACTGATTCTGTGTTGCATAAAGAGGCTATCAGGTAGGTATATCTTGATGGTGTGGGAAGTTTTTTGTTCGAGCATAAAAAGGAAGCATTTCCTACCATACCTTTTTGGATAGGGAGTTATAAGTTCTCAAAGGTAAAACAAACTGCAGAATTTGTGTAGGAGCTCGAGCACTTCCATTTTGGTGAGATGAACTTTCATAGGAATGACTCTCGGAATAAGGTAGCAAAACAATGCAAAGAGGCAAACATTCATTTTGAGTATACTAACTTCTTAGACAAGGATGGAGAAACCTTCAGGAGTGCAAAGAAGATGACTGCCTTAAAGAAGAGATTTAAACATAAAATCACTACTATGGGCGGAAAAGGAAAAACTGTACAGAAGACTAAGACAACTAAAGAAGAAGAGGCCAGAAAGAGAGAATAAGATGTTAGAAGACTAGCACAAGAGGCAGAAAGTTGGATGAAGAAAGAAGAAGAAGAAAAAAAGAGAGTTGCAAAGGAAGCATCAATGAAGGAAGAGGAGGAGAGAAAAAGGAAGGAAGAAGTAGAGATAAAGAAAAGACAAGAAGAAAGTGAAGGTCCGAGATTAACAGGATCTAAAAAAGACCAACAGACCACTGAGCAGATGGATACACCAGGGGAACATGATCATACAAACCAAGGGCTTGGACAAGTTAATCTTGATCCCGAGGAGCCTGCTGCAACTTCTGGCAGCACTCAAGGGCAAGTTGTGTTTTCTGGAATGAATTTGATACCTTTCATGCAAAAAAAAGGAGAAGGGGTCCCTGATTTTAGCACCATTTTGTATGACAAGGAAAAGAAAAGGATTGTTAAAACAATCGAGAAAAAGGTTGAAATAGGAGGAAAATCGGGAAAATTGATAACTGACAACACTTTGGTGTATGGGACAGATGTAGATCCAAGATTGACAGTAAGACTTGGGGTGGCGTTAACCCAAGCTACTAAAGATAATGTAGATAGGCTAATGACCAATCTTGAGCAGTCCAAAAGGAATGCAGCTCAATTAAAAGAAACACTGAAGAAAGAGAGAGATGAAGGTCATAAGTTGAAGAGGAAATTTGAGGACATGCAGAATGAAGTGAGGACTTCAAAGACAGAACTCTAGACTCTGCAAGCCAGTACAGAGGCTTTAGAAGTTTCCGTAGAGAAAAAAAAAGGATGCCCAGAACAGCTTAGCAGAACTATAGAGGCTACAGCTAGAGCATCAAGTGTTGAAAAGTGAGAAAACTGACCTTCAAGTGTCTTACGAAACTCTAAGTGCAGAGAAGGTCCAGTTGCAAAATGACGTAATTGAGTTAGAATCAGAGAAGGTTTCCACTGAAGAAAGAGAGAAACATATCAAATGCAGGTAGCAATTTTGGAAGGATAGAATGCTTCATTGACAACATCACAGAAAGATGCTATGGAATAGAAGACAAATGTCCAACCTTTGAAGGAACATGTTCTAGCTCAAAGGAGGAAGATCCACCATTTGCAAATGTGTGTTGAGGAAGAAATATGTAAGATTTTACAAATAGATAGCAGATTGGAAGAGATTTTGGATACTAAGTCTTATTTTTTGGACAGATCTCGGGAGATTCTGGAGATTCTGACAGGAAGAATAATGTGAATAGAAACAAATGAGGAACCTCCTGCAGAGCTACAAGTTAAAGATCGGTAGATTTTAAAGTAGGATAATGATTTATTGGAGTTTTCCATCAATATTGCGGAAGAATTCAAGAAAACTGTAAAGAAAAGAAAGGGATTATGTGTTGAATACTACAGAAGAGTGCTGGTCACAAACAATAGATGCCAAGTTTCCATAGAAAAAAGATTGGATGCGATACTAGAACATGATTTGTTCATAGAACATATACAAAACAAGTATCAGGAAGACGAGCAGGAGATCCAACAAGTCAAGGATCTAGATGAACAGATTCTAAAGAAGGCAGTGGCTCATGTAGTAGTAAGTATCCACTTACTAGAAGAATAGCAGTTAAGAATCAGGCTGCTAAGTATGAGATAAATATTTGTTTTCTTGAACCATCCGATTTTGAAGGCATAGTAGCAGAGGCGCAAGCATAGAAAAAGTTCATAAATGACCAAGTGGGCCCCTCTTCATAAAGTGTTCTATAAAATTTTGATTTAAAATGTAATATATTGTATAAATTATGAGCACTTACTACAAGACAAAATTTTGGGATTGAGAGGGTGGGGAAGCCCAAAAGTCAATGAGGGGCAGCCCAAAGGTTTTTCTTTTTTGTATAAATATAGGAGAGTTTAGATGTAAAGGGGGGCTTCTTCCCCAATCAATTTTGGAGAGTATATTGTAAGAATAACTACTTCCTTTTACGATAAAGAATTACAAGTTTCTACTGGAGAAAGTTTGGTGGAATGTTTCAAATGCTTTGCTATGGATCAGTTGAATGTGAACTATTTCATTTTCATCTTATGTCCATCAACTATGAGATCGTTCTAACTCATTGCATTTCTATTTATGTTATGAATGTCTTATAGTTTATTCTGTGAGTAATGAAGGTTTTCATAAACAATAAGCTATCTTGTTGTTCATATTTTTATTAATGTTCATGTGTTCTAAAGTAAGTAATAGCTATCTGTAATTTTTCTTAATACATGCACATAAATACATTAGTCATTGATAACTAATAATTTTTGCTCCCTTGGGATAGGTTAGTGATTTATAGTTATTTTCTGGTTGTTTGTGATTTAGATGCAAGAGAGGTAAGACGAGAGGTAAGAACCTGCGCATCACATTGTGACACTCCTCGTTATCTCTATCAATTTGCATTTTTAGATATACACTTGCACATCATAACTTAAAAACAAAAAACTAAAATATATACGGTGGACCGAGCCGTGACCAGTAAAACCTTTTAATTTGTTACTTAACCTATGGTAGTCGGACCGTAAACTAGACAGATTCCCCATACCAAACAGCAACGAGCTAGTTGGGAATGTTTATTGGGGAGAATCCCTAACTCTTGTTACCTGCGATTTTCCAGGCCTCAACACACCGAAAATGCTTAGAAATTCATAAATTACGGTGTGCATGTGTAATCCTTGGCCTTTGTCATGTTTTGTTGATCCCAGACTGAGATTGTTGTGTGTGCATCCTCAGTGTGGCATCTGAAATGATAAACCCAACTGGAAGGATGGCTTGGCTGGTAGCCTGATAAAGCCATCTGTTGGCTTAGATGTGTCTCATGTCTTTTTGGCTTAGTGTAACCCACTCCATGTGTGAGTTTGATAAACCCAACTGTGTTGGATTGATTGATTCCTAATGTAGACTTGGCTATGGGGAAAATATGCTAGTGCTCCTTATTCCTTGGGGAAATCATGCCCAGCTCAGGGGTGGCAGTGTTACTGAGAGATTAAAGAGCACATTGGCCTATGGTTGGGTGGAACATTGTAGCAACATAGTTGTTTGTGGGACAAGCTTCTTTCAAAGATAAGTAATCCCTTATATTTTATTTCCGCGGCTATATATTGTTATGAATTTATATGAACATGTTAAAGTATTGAATAGAATGTATTGGATTAATTTATTTGCTTCCGCTGTATATTACATTATGCATATGTTTATACTTCTAAATGTCATTAGAGGAAGTTTGAGGTCTAAAATGGGCCTCCTAAGGAAAATAATAAACTAATAGTTAAAATAATAAAATAATAGTTATTAATTTTGGAGGAGTAATGAAAAAATTACTTTTGTGTTCGTATTTTCGACATATCTCCTTTACCACAAGTCTATCCTTAAACCGCTTCTTTCCTCCTTCTTCATTCAACTTGTAAACCCATTTATTCCACAATGCTCTTTTTTCTCTAGGAAACTCAACCAAATCCCATGTCTGGTTTCTTACCAATGAGTCCATCTCCTCATTCATGCCATACTCCCACTTCTTTCTAGTTTCTACCTGCATTGCCTCTTCATAACATTCTGGTTCACTAGAATCAATCATCAATGAATAATGCAATGAAGGAGAGAATCGTTCACGGGGTCTACTTAACCTCGTAGATTTTCTTACATTTGTAGGAGTTTGAGGTACCTGTTGTTGCTCTTGATTCTTTGGTGACTTTGGAACTTCATTTTCTTTGATTTCATCAAGCACCAGGTACTCTATGTTTTCCTTTTCTTTCTTTCCCCGTAACTAAACTTTCTAGCACAAAGAATGTCAAGAACAGTTAACCATGGTGAAGTAATACCTGCGAGTTTGACCAAGTGGAAAAACCTCTGGTGTAAACGGAGACCAACAAAAGCAATACAAGCAAACCAAAACCAAACAGTAACAAATATTGGTTACCTGAGGCTTTGTATAAATGCAACAAACCAAAGGCGATGCAACAACAAACCCGATGAAGCGGAGATTCTAACAAGATCTTCCAAATCCTCATAAGATAATCTACAATTAAGAAAGAGACCCATGTTTGAACGAAAAAACCATCCTTCTTGCATTGATGGAGCATTGAGGGAGAGCACTGATGTCGATGAAGGGACATCAGTGGT
>LPNX010847961.1:0-2500 GCA_001517045.1 Pseudotsuga menziesii
TAGAATTTCTCTTTGCTCTTCACTACTATTTGGGCCATGCCTATATGTGATATGCACCATCAAGGAAACCTGCTCAGAGTGATAATACTGACTTTGGATTTCATTTTGAGGTTGCAGAGTGTAGTTCTTGGCAAAATCAACAACTGAAAGTATAGTACCATGAGGAAATGTATCTCTGCATATTCTAAACTTCTCATCCTGCCATCGTGCCAAGTGGACATGCTGAACATATTGACATGTCTTTTCAATAAATTCCTTGAAGAAGACACTAACTTGTACCCGTTGACACAAAATGATCTCAATATCAAGTTTTTTTGTAAGTAAGGAATGAAATGCAACTGTTCAAACATAATTTTATAGATAAATGCATGTACCTGAGATGTCATGAATTGTATTTTTTTGCTTTCTTTCCCTGGGACTATTTCATAGCTGATATATTTGAAACTTTTCATGTTTGTAACCATATTCCCAAATTCATTGTCTCCAATCTCATGCATACATTGGCTCAATAATGCCATTCCAGCATAGTTGGAGCAAGTTCCATCCAAACAGGATTTTGCATAGTAAGTTTGCCCCTCATGCCTATTGCACATGATACTAGGAATGAATTCTCTTGATGAGGTCGGTGGTATTGTCAAGGAGCAATCATGCACATGGTTAGTATGTAACACACGACGAATGTACAAAAATGTTTCATAGTAATATTCATATTCTACATGGTATCTACAACAACAAGTGTTACGAAGAGTATTTATTCTAACATACTAGGGCTTACATTTCTCAAAAGATCTTTGCCCCAAATTCAATTGTCTATGTTCATTCCTAAATTTCTCGTATAGTTCTGTCTGTGTTATATCAAGAAGATGCTTAATATGTGATTCACGGTCCTTTGAACCCCTTCTCAGTTTTAGTACATACTTCCAGTTTGAAGAAGGCCTTGTGTGATCATGCCAAAAACTCTGCACTAGTCCCTTTACTGCATCAACTAGCTTCATGTCACGATGTGGCAATCGACCTATAACGGCCCAAAAATTTGTCTAAGCAGTTGTGTCAAGATTTTCTCTTCTAATAGAATACCTATGGAGGGTTTTTACATTCAAATTAACTAGTTTAGATGTAGGCTTGAGAAAACGAAGGACCCTGGTGTTCTTATTTACAATTGCTTGTGACAACACATGACGAGCCGCATTGCGGTCCTTTGACTGTGTGTTCTTACCAATTTTACCAAAGGCATCTACTAATCTTTTAATTATATGAGAACTTGGTCCAGAAGGCTTTATCATCTTTATCCCTAACGATTTCCTAACAATATTCATGCCCCTAGATTTTAACAATGATAAAAATAATCTACATTTATCTCCATCACATTTAGAAACAAAATATTTATTTAGTATCTGTTGAGTTTGATAAGCAATACTACGTTTAGATAGCGTACCTTCAATGGAATTGAGGAGTCCTTCATCAACTTGTATACGCTTCGGAGTTCTTCGACGTGTGCTTTCTAATGGAGGTAAGGGGGTTGGATTTGTATCATCTAGTGCATCAACAATACGCTGTGGCGTTTCAGTAGCAACTTGTTGTCCTTCACTCTCTTCCTGGTAGTTGGATGGTGGAAGTCCAACATCCTCATCGATGGTCCGATTAATATTTTCTTCTTCAACAGTAGGCTCCATGTCCAACGTCTCTTCAACAGTAGGCTCCATGTACATTGCCTCTTCATGAGCTTCATCTTGAGATGGTAACTTATCACTTTGACTTGATGTGGGATTTGAAACATCCCCTAATGAGCACCTACGTTTCGCTTCTTGAATACTTCCATGGGGTGCTTGTTCAACAACTATTGTGGAAATTGAAGGTCCCTCTAGTGAATGCTTCATTTTTTCTTGTGTTGGATTAATAGCATGAACCGATGTATCCTCTATAATTGGATTTGAATTAGTTTCCAAAGAAAGCCTCCAATTCATCATGTCTATTCTTTTCTTCTCTTTCTCTTCTTCGATGACTTCTTGAGGTCTCTTCTTCCTTGCTAATTTTCTTCCTCGGTTACGTACATTCCCCATCACCACAATGATCAATGTCAATATAGTTTGTTTTGTTGCTCCTCAATTACAAGCTTCCAAACCTTTAACTTGGTTTATAACTATTGATCCTTCAAGGTGCTTCAATCTTCCTTCTCAATTGTTCATATTTCCCATCAAAACAATAATGAATAGGAAAATTTACCTTTGGTTCTCTTGAATAATAAGCAAATGAAAGTTATATCCACCATCACCATGAAATGACATTGAAGCTTGATATCTTATCCTGTGTGCTCCTCAACCATGGAAGATGTCCTCAATGCTACACCTGCATAACAAAAAGAATGATGGAGATGGTGTAGATTGTGAGTATTTTCACAGGCAAGCTCGTGCTCTTGAAAAATAATGCGCGCTAATTGAAATTTTCATAAAAACGCAGTGAAGTTGCTCTCGGTTCACTATTTTAACAGTCTCAAAACGCG
>LPNX010847961.1:7500-12611 GCA_001517045.1 Pseudotsuga menziesii
ATAGAAACTACAACCTACGATATAGAAGGTGTAATCTTGGTTGAGTTAGCTAGCTTTATATGCATATTTTTATATGCCATAATCAAAGAGAGTGGCTTGTAAAAGACTATAATAGTTTTCAATTTTTAACTAAGAAAATATGGAAATAATTTTAATGGTATTAAACACAATGCATTCAACATTTAGTGTATGGAAAGAGTAATTTTGGTTGAGTTAGTTATTGTAATACACTAAATTAAAATAAATTATTATTATTTTTTAATACTTTATTTTTTTAATATTTTTGAGAAGAAAGTAAAAAATAGATGTAATGGATATTCTTAGTAATTAAAATAGTGGAAGGAATCATAATTAAACTAGCTGTTGAAAGAGTGTATGCTGACCCACAAGGGGAAAAAGCAAGTGTCGAAAGCTGTTGAGTGAGAACTCAAGATGTAGGAGACATCCTCCCCAAAATCAGGGCGTAACTCCTTGTGGAGTGCTAAAGAGTATGAGGTTCATAAATGACCAAGTTCCTAGGCAAAATATTATAATAGTATGTCCATTTAGCAAGCATGAGGCTAGCAGTGGATGGGGAATTGATCTGTTAATGCAAGAGATGGTGCATTCAGTGTATTTTTCCCTTATGGTTAAGCAACTAAGATCAGGGGTTCTAGAGCAAGTGAGACTTGGCTGCTCTAGGAGTTGGTTGGGAGGAACGACTATTTCAATTTTGTTTTCTTGACAGTGGTGTCAAGTTCCCTATTCTACTTTTTATCTATTCTAGACTTGTTTAAAGTAATTTTTCAAGTGAATCATGAATCATACTAAATTTTTACAGTAATGTCATTATGCATCTATTCCTATTATTTCCCTACCTTATGTTATTATGCAATGCAAAACTCATCTTAATTAGCAGTCATAGATTATGTTTTAATATATTATAACCAAATTTATGTTCAGGCTTCATACTCGAATCAAAGTTTCGATAAAGTGTTACCATAGATCTGGATAAATGTTCTAATTCATGTTGTAGTTGTACTATACCATATTTTAAATGCAATTATTTTCAACTAATATGTTCTTCAACGTTGATGGTTTCCTACAGAGCTAGACTATGTCCTTTTATTCTAAACCGTATCAAATTAAAATGCTAAGTCAAACTATACCATCATACTGAAAGAGATCCTTATCTATGGTCGAATTCCCCTAAATATTTATTGTTGATTATTTTATTTGCAAACAAAAATACATTTTCCAACATTCAAACAGTAAACAAAAGAGTGCTAACTAACGTTTCCAAAACATAGTAAGAGCCGAGAGGTTCTTCTTTTCAAATAAAAATAAAAAAGAAATACATCTCATCATTTTACAAACCATCCAAATGCAGATCGAGATTTGCAGTAATACTTTAAAAACCAAAACACCCAGATATGATTATTAAATCAATTCGTCGAATGGAGAATCATCAATAACAAAAACTGAGTTCTGAACTCGTTATCCCCGTTTCCCCATTGCTTACAGATATAGCAATTAAATATACTAACAAATCTAGCAAGATTTAAATAATTAAAGAATTAAATACTGTCTTAAAATGAAAACATACAACCTCTTCTTATGAGTATATAACCCTAAGGCTTTAACTCTTTTTTTTAAAAATGAATTGACTCTACAGTTTCAAAATCGAGTCACACAAATACTCATTTAATTCATAAACAACAAAAACCATCCAAACAGTTGTCACATGGCAGTAAGATTATTATACAATGGCATCCATCGTGTCATTAATACGACGATAGAAACAGTCGAATAAGTGTCAAAGAAACAACAACAAAGCTCTAACCTTAAACTAGTATAGACCCGAAAGGGGACTTAGTAAATTATTTAAATATCGAAATAAAAATATAGGGTTTCGACTATATATTCCACATGAAACCGTAGTGGTTGTAAGTCCATTAAAGATGGCATCCACCGTTCATTAAAGTATAATATACAGACAAATAAAAGAAAATGGAATCACACGAGTGGACAAGTAAAGGTGCAATGGAAGCACCTTAGTCCAGATAAGGCAACCTAGGAATTGGAGAGTCATATGCAGGAGGTATATCCAATTTTGTTCCAGGAAGACTCATATGATACTTAAACAACATCAACGACAGTTTTGAACTTAAGAGGGGGTGTCTGTAACCCACCTAGAACTAAAAACATTTTATTTTTGTGAAAAGAGATTGCTTTAAAAGTTATTGTAAAGTTTTATGTTGTTGACCGAGGATGGTCAAATATGACTATAATTGAATATTTTATTTTTAAAATAATTAAAAGGAGAGACACCTATCCAAAGAAGACTGTTGAAGAGTGTTCACTAACCCACTAGGAGGAATGATCCACTATAAAAGGCCAAAATGACAAATGGCAACAACAACATTCACTTTCTAGCAATTGTGGGAGGCAACATCCCTATAATTGTGGGCATGTTCCCAAGAAAAGAGGAACTGAGCAGGTGACTCATTTAATTGCAAAACTCGCCCAAAGACCTAGGCAAGCTTATATATACCATCGAATGAGGAGGAAGCTCACTACATTCAAAGAGATTAGAACCTTTTGGTTTTGCTTGAAACTGGAAAAGCTAGGCACATAAGAGAAATTGGACGACGGGAAAGTTAAAGGGAGTTGCTAGAGTGTTGACTGAAATTGTGACTGCTAAGTTACACAGAGGATTGATTAGAATTCTACACAGAATCTTCGTCTTGGTGGTTCAGTGAACAGGCCCGAGGGTCCTAAAGAAAGTGATCTTGGCTTCTTTCAGGAGACGGTTGGGAGGAATTGTCTTCTTTGGGTGTTTGTCCACTTCAAGAGTTAATAGGTTCTACATTATTCTAGAGTTTTATAGCAACGAAAAACGCAGTATATCAGTAATATATTCTAAACATTATGATAGAAGTAGCATCAACGGTTTCGAAGGAGTTTTAGACAAATTATTCCATCTTCAATAAACTAGATATCTTTTACCCAGAACATTATTGAAAGTTAAAAAAATGGTTTTAATAAACATACACAAAGTAGCATCGAGAGATCTCAAACCAAATCGAAGAGGCTGTCAAGATTTACACTAAGTTCTTCTTTATTTTTACAAAAAAAAACCATGATACAACTTCCCACAGACTCCATGGTTTGAAATCTAAAGGGGTTTCAAAACTTTAACTATCTACTAACAATATTACAGCCCGAAGGCTTTTAAAAACACTTTTCATCGCTTCCAAAAACACAATAAATTATACCATCAAACAAAGGAGCGTCGCAAACTTCCAAAACGAATCCAAAGCTTAAAGAAACTCTGTGTTCCAGCATTTCCTTTTCATTATCACACCATTAGACTCAGTAAGGGATCGTAGGTTCCAAGGTTCATGGTTCTTAGCATAATCTTGTCGACGTCGATACCCACGACCCAAACTCTGCTCACCAAGCTTCATCCGTTGGCAATGAACGAAACCCTCCATGCCAGTCAACAACAAAAGAGGTTAAAACTCATAGTTACGACTTATAATCCTTTACAGCAACTGAAAAAACAAAAAATTGTAAAGGAACAAGCTTACCTCAACAAACAAATTCTCTGTGTAGGACTGAGGCATGGAATCAAAGACCATGAGTGTGGTTTTGTTTGTGCACGGTGTTGAATAAAGAGTCGAACGATGGGATGGTCGAGAGCTGAATGATGGGAAGGTCGAAAGCCTTCGGATCCCCTCACCCTTCCCATAGTGCAGCAGAACAATGCGAAAGTTTATCCCGAAGGTTTAAAAACCTTTTTAGGGTCTACACCATTGACAGTTGGAAAGCACTTGAACCTTATCATGGCACGTTTTTACCACCTCCACATGGTTAAAATATTTTACACCCACTTTCTATAATTGCAAGGTGAGCCCTTTATTTTGTCCCTTAGGTTCTTTTAGTTTGTATAGGATGTAAAGGATAGGGCTACCTTCCTTTGGAGAAACCTGCAACTAGTTCAAAGTTAACAATGCTTTAGCTTCATAAGCTAAGTAAGACCCGTAAAAACCTTCAACCTAGTTTCAACATAGGGTTAATAAGCAGAGAAATGAGAATATCAAAACATGACGAAGTTTATCTTTTGATAAAACCAACTAACATAACTTACGACAAATCAATCATAACTCATCAACTTTTGAATTAAGTGATTTGTTTAATTGAGGACTTGAAACCTGAATAGTGTTTTAGAAATCTTCTTGAATTGATAAGTTAAATATTAAGATCTTAAAAGCCATGTAAAGCTAGATTAGGTCTTATACTAAATTAGAAATTAGAAAAATAGAGTTAATTAAATATATTTTACAAATGTTATTTATTTATAATAACGAACATATAGTTAAAAACGTATCCATATTGATATTTAATAAAATAATTTTGTCTTATTAAATTTTAATTAAATATTTTATAATAATAAACATATTATTATGAAAATGATATATATATATATATTCAAGTGAGAACCTCTCCAACCAACCAATCAAGCTTCGTCGATTTGGCACCCGGATACCAAACTCACAATCCTGGGCCAGACTTAATGTTGGACAGGGCTTCCAGCAAAAGTATGGCTCTTATTGTAGTCGAACAAGAATGTTTTGTACCTCCCATCCCGGTCGTACAGGAATTTTCTCGGGTGGAACACGCACAGGAATCGAAACAAGACGAAATGGAAACCGAACTTCGGTCGAGACAACCATCAGACCCCACGGCTGGCTCCTGCCCTCAACCCCACACATTTTCTTTTATATATATAAAGTTTAGATCATCACAAGACTGGATAAAAAATATACCTAAACGACAAAGAAATTGGAATCAACCCCCCCTCACAATCGTTCTGCGCTTTACGATGTCAGTTTTTACTCAGTCGATTTGTGGGAGCCCACCGATAATTAAGTCCCTCGCCCGTTTTTATTTCATGTCCCTAATCGGTCTTCCATTGAATGTGTGTGCTTCAGATTCAGTCAATACTGTTTCCCCCGATCTTCCTCTCACTAACACTCACGCGCACATTACGCGCGGACAATACTGAGATATATAGAGAATCGGTAGATTCGCCTCCATGTCTTTAATTCAGTCCCGGATCGTGCACT
>LPNX010847961.1:12877-55760 GCA_001517045.1 Pseudotsuga menziesii
TTAATTTTATTTAAGATATATGAATGAAAATTTTAAATATATTTAATTTTATTCAACATATTTAAGATATATGAATGAAAATTTTAAAAAAAAATTTAGAATCATATATATGAGTTACAAAAGTTGCATAATTTTGGTGTTATGGAGATATTAAAGGGTATTGAATTTATCTAAAAATACAAAAACAAAATTTGAACACTTCCAAATTTAGATTTTACCCCCAAAAAAATTTCCATTTCCTCTATCTTATCCTTTTAACATTCTATGTGGCTTATCATCCATCTTATTTTCAAAATAATAATTATTATTGGCCTTTTTAATACATATTTTCTAGCTTCATTATTAACATAATTATTATTTCAATTAAGATTTCACTATATTTAATTATTTATATATCTTAATGATGGTGTAGTGTCCAGATATGAAATGTTGGGTTTGAACATTTAAACCTTTATACTTAAATTTAAAATTTATTTTTAAGTTTTAAAAATAAAGTTTAATAAATTGTAATTTAAAAATATAAACATTGGTAAACTTTAAAAGAATTATAAATTGAAATTGAAATAATGCTAATGCTAATTCAAATCACTTTGGTTTGCAAATGAAAAACTATAGCCCATACTTTAGCATGTGTTAATAAAAAATAAAAATAATTTTTTAGAAATTTATTTGAGGTTAATCTTATTCATATAAATTTAAAAGCTTTGATAACATTAATATAATTGATTGTAAGGTTATGTTACATTTATATGTTAACCTACCAAATGATTATGCAATGCCTAAAGTATTACTTCTTTGAGTACTTTTCACTTTTAACTATACATGGGACCCCAATAGGATGCCTGACACCTAGGGAATTGCCCTTGGGTCACCCACTTGGAGAATATTCTAACATCATGGGTTCAATTACTCACACAAAACATGGTATGAATGCATGGTAACTTCAAATGAATTAGTTCAAACTCATAACCTCTTAAACCCATTTGAAACTAATTATTTACTAAGTTAACTTGAATCAAACCTCAAATTCTCCTTAATATTTTTCTAGTTACTATATCATCCTAAGATAACACAACTATCAATTCTCAAGTTGTGTAAGAAAGGATTGTTTTAGTCTTACAACCCACAACACAATGATTCAATAAGGTTGAAAGAGTAATGGAGTGTGGAAGGTTTGAAGACTATGGGATTCTACGAGTACAAGAGTTTATCAAATTGTTGTAGGAAAGGAGAAGTATATTTATTCTAGGTTTTGGATTTTTTTGTGGCTTTTCGTTGGAATTCAATATTTTTTTGTACTTGAT
Source organism: Pseudotsuga menziesii (assembly GCA_001517045.1). Taxonomy (NCBI): domain Eukaryota; kingdom Viridiplantae; phylum Streptophyta; class Pinopsida; order Pinales; family Pinaceae; genus Pseudotsuga; species Pseudotsuga menziesii. The sequence continues at coordinate 14,182 of LPNX010847961.1, forward strand.
CTAAATTTGTAAGCGTATAAATTGTGGTTTTTAATGAATAAATAGATTTAGCATCTTCAAATACCCTTATGGCACTAAGATTATGCAATTTCGACAGCTAATATATGTGACTCTAAGTTCTTTTTAATATTTCAACATTGTGTATCATCTGCAACCGGATGGAAAAATTGAAAGAGTAAACTAGATTCTAGAAGACATGCTTAGAATGTATGTAATGGACAAACCGGGTAAGTGGGAAGATTACTTGCACTTAGTAGAATTTGTTTACAATAATCATTTTCAAGTATCAACTGGAATGAGTCCCATTGAAATTATGTATGGATGCAAATGTAAAACTCCAATTTCTTGAAGCAGTCCCATTGATAGATTAATGTGAGGTCTCGAATTGTTAAAAGATATTGAACTGACAGTGAAACTGTTGAGAATATAAGTTGTCATTGATGCCAAAGGGTTTCACACATGACAAAGGAATAACCAGTAAATATGGTAGCATAATGATTTCACCAATGACACAAAGGAAAGTCAGTACTGAGGAATTAGGGATTCTGAGAGTGAGAGAAGATAGAGATGAATTGATCAATCACTGTAAGGATCGATGATAAAATTATAGGCCTAAGTCTATGCAGGTATTAATGGTTGAGATCGTAGTAAGATAAAATCCATGACTGTGGTTGAATTTCGCAAGTTAGAGTTGCGAATGAGATAAATTGGTAATCCTCATTCATATGCTTGAAGATTGTGTGGTGGAGATTAAAGGTGGAATAAGATCAATGAGTGAAGAAGATTCCACTGATAAAAGAGCGAGGAGGATAAAAGGTGAGTCGGGCTGCAAAATTAGAAAGTAATCACCAAGAAGGAGATCGAGATCAACGAACGAGGTTGATCATTAAAACGGATCAATGGTTGTCAGTTATTTCGCAAGGAGAACTAGCACGGATTAATAAAATATTGATGTGAAATTTGAATAAAATATGCCTTATGATATTTGGAGTCCACTGTCGAAATAGATTTGACGGTACTCATGGTTTTGCATATTCAACTAGCATGTGAGTTAACATTCTATATGGGAGCGAAATTTCATTGAGAAATAGTTTACTGGCAATGTGGATGGTCTAGATCAATGAAGAAAAATTACGGAAGCCAATCTTGAGAAGATCGATGATGGTGGATGATTTTCGCACAAATAAAAGGGGAGATCCACATCTAATCGTAGATCAACAGTTAGGATTGAATCCGCAAGGAAATATACGGTGAGGAATGATTTTCACACAAAGAAGAGGGGAGATCCACAAATCCACATTAGATCGTAGATCAATAGATAGGAGTGAACCTGCAAAGAAATCAACAGTTCATAAGAAAAGAAGAAAGCGAAAGGTGGAGAATCACACGAATAATTTGGTAAATGTCACAATTCCGCAATCCACATCCCACGATCTGGAAGATCGACGGTGCAGAAAGTGGAAGGCAGAGATTTGTGAAAGTAACATTTGAGTTTTTGATAACCCACATTCTTAATCCTATGATCCGGAAGATCGATGGTCAGAAACACATCCGTAAAAGATAGATGGTGCAGAAAGATTAGTGCGAAAAATGAAAGGCGGAGAATTACGAAAGAAAACTTTGAGTTTTGGCGAACCCGCATTCTGCAACCTGTGATCCGGAAGATCGACGACTAGGAGACATCTTTAAAAATCAACGGTGCAGAAAGATTGGTTCAAAAAGAGGAAATCGTGAAATCATATTTGGAAAAAGTCACATTTCCAATATCCAATTTCCACCTCAGATTGACAAATACAAAAAGATTGAAGGAGATCAACGGTGCAGAACGATTAAGGCAGAGAGCTAAGTGCAGAAAGACATTTTGAGAAATGTCACAGTTCAATAATCTGAATACCACATCCTATCTTAGATCTATAGACAAGAAGAATCCCGATATAAAATCAACAACTCAGGATGGTTGTGGAAACGAATAATGCGGAAGGTCATGACTGGAAGATTCATGAAGAGGTGCAATCAATGAAATGTTGCAATGGTGAAGAGATGTGTCCACAGGAAGCAAGAAGGTATTTATTGATAGAATGATTGAAGGAATAACTTTTCTTTGTGATTATGAATGACAGAGTCCAATAAGTGAATAGAAAATTGATAAAAATTAGTCCAAGGTCGCAGGGTGGAGCTAGGGAAAACTATAAGTCTACAAAGGGTGTTGTAGCATCCTTGTTTGTTGTAGTAGGAAGAAACCTGAGGTGTTGGAGCATCCTTTTCTATTGTAGTAGGCAGATATCGAGGGTGTTTTTGCATCCTTTCTGTATCAACAAATAAAGAAATTTTGTAGACTCATCTTATTTATGAGTTTGAATTGGTGGTTTTCTCTTTGAAGTTTCCATGATAAATTTGTGTTTTAACATGTTTGATTCATTTTGTGTTCTTATTTTAAAATAAAAAGACAATACTAATTCACCCCCCCTCTCAGTATTGTGGGATAATCCAATAATTGGTATCAGAGCAGGTTCCTTCACCAAACTCCATCATGCTTTGTTTGGAATGCAATAGGTAGTGCTCCTCTAGTGCACATGTGCAAGCCTTCTATGCCAAAGCTCATTTGGTTCTACCGTATCATGGATCAAGGCTTGTTTTGGATGACCCTTCAATTTGTACAAGCCTCCTTCTTGTTCTCCAATCACTACCGCATCATCAATTTTCTTTCCTTTTGGCCACATGATGACTTGACCATCGATGAATGCAACCCACATTCCTTTTGCATCCAAGGCTGAAATGGATAGAAGATTCTTCTTAGGTCCTGGAACAAACAATACTTCTTTCATTGTTAGAGACTTACCAGAGTCTAGCTTGTATGAAGATTCCCCATTACCTTTTATTGGATATTGGTAGTCATCTCCTAGTTTCACCTTGTGAGGTGATTCATGTCTGACAATCTTACAAAGGATTCCTTGAATCCCGTCATATATTTGGAAGCCCCACTGTCTATAAGCCAATCATCATTTCCATGAGTAATGTTACCTATGAGAGATGATATCAGAACATATTCATCCTCGCTTGAAGAATCTTCACTTTCATATATGGATCTCTTTCTGGATGGTTCATCATCCTCTGCAGCATGAGCATGATGTCTTCTTTGGCCTCGTCTCCCTCTGAAACTGGAACCTCTATACTCATGTAGGTGTCCAATCCAGTTTCTTCAGAGAGATCAAATACTTCTATGCTTGGAAGTTGTCAACTTCACCAAGATTATCATCAAGCTATTGTGATAGATCATACTGAAATGAGAACCTCAAATGGAAATACAAAAGATTATATTTTACTAATTTGAGGTGTCCGTCCTTATCCCGGAGTTCGTTGATCTAGGGTTTGTCACAGAAACCCTAATTTTCAAAACTTGGAAACTTTTAGATATAATTGGACAAATAAATAGATATATTCAAATGGATCTGTCCAATGTACTCCTTTTCTGAAAACAGTGGAGGGAAGCTCCCGAAACAGGAAGCCCTAAATTACTGATTTCTTCTGCATAAATGTCTGTTACTATTTCTGTGATATCTCTGAAATTACTGATCCTTTGTGTCTGAAATTTCGTACTAAGATAACCTCACATGTCCCTGATCCAACACCATAGGTTTCATCAGAATTTGTTTCACCATTTGGGATGTATGATTCTTTTCCCAAGGTGACCTGTTACAGGACTGTTCAGAACGGTGAAGTTGTACGGAATGCCACGTGTCCTTGGTTCATCTTCTGAGTCTAATATTCGGACCACTGAAAGTAAATTCCATTAAATTTCTGGAACATCTTTAGGAATTCCATTTGGACCTCTGTAGCTCAAGATATTGCAGATCTCCCTAGATGTCCTGCTCAGGGATGAATTCTGGGAGAGGCTGGAACCCTAACTTGGAGAGATCATATCTCCTGGAGGAAAACGAATATGAGTCTGATGTGTGGACACAAGCTTCATCAGGATTGTATATTGGTCCCCTACAATTTTTAGCTTCTGAGACTTCTCCAATCTCAGAATATAGCGACTGTACTAAACCTTAGCAGTTTTATTATTTAGGGTTTCTCCTAGCTCAGGGTCAAACTAGGGTTTGACTCTCCTGGATTTTTACCCAACCAAATTTCTTGATCCAGGTCTATAAACTTTGGTTTTGATGAGGAGAATAACCCTATTCTGGTCTCACGCAAAAATTCATCTTCTGTAGAAAGCCCTAATTTCCGCATCGAAGACTGAAAATGCTCGGAATCAAATTTCGCTTCGACAGAAAGCTGCGCCCTTCAATGGGGAGTCATCTTAGCATACTTTTGCTGAAAATATGTGGAGGAAGATCCAAAAAATAGGAATCCCTAGTTCTTGTAGCTGCACAATTTCTTCTTCTCAGGTTAGCTCTGATCCCATGTTATATTTTCATCACATTTAAGCTAGCATTATGATCTTAGGATCTTTTCACTGAGAGAATAACAAGCACAGCAATAAAACACAAGCACATCACAAGAGACAAGAGACACAAAGATTTTTCCTTGGGGAAACCATAAAGGAGAAAACCCCTCAACTTCCTCTAAGATAGAATCAACACCAAAATAGTAAGAGATCTCCCAAAACAGCAGTAGTCTTCTGTCTTCTGTCTAGTCCCAAAATTTCCTTCTCTAGTAGTGCACCACACTTGGGAGAGCAAGTGATGTATTTCACAAGTGATAAATAGAGAGACTCTCACTCTCTATTTATATTCATCCGTTCACTTGAATTTCTTTTTCACACGTAGGCTCAACCTAATAATTACTACTCGAGCCTACACCTTAATTAGTGTATAATAACTCAAGTGCCCCGAAACTGTGAGGACTTACCTAATGACTTGATATGACTTGATTACATTATTAATCCTCCCGATCAAAACATCGGGGCATGACCACATGACTCAAATACATAATAGAGACATCCCAGAATAAACATTGGGTTACAATACATAAGATACATAGAATAATACATTCCGAAGTTACATATACATCAACAGGGGAACCCGCATTATGCAACCTGTGATCCGGAAGATCGACGACTAGGAGACATCTATAAAAATCAACGGTGTAGAAAGATTGGTTCAAAAAGAGGAAATCGTGAAATCATATTTGGAAAAAGTCACATATCCAATATCCAATTTCCACCTCAGATTGACAAACACAAAAAGATTGAAGGAGATCAACGGTGCAGAATGATTAAGGCGGAGAGCTAAGTGCAGAAAGACATTTTGAGAAATGTCACAGTTCAACAATCTGAATACCACATCCTATCTTAGATCTATAGACAGGAAGAATCCCGATATAAAATCAACAACTCAGGATGGTTGTGGAAACGAATAATGCGGAAGGTCATGACTAGAAGATTCATGAAGAGGTGCAATCAATGAAATGTTGCAATGGTGAAGAGATGCGTCCACAGGAAGCGAGAAGGTATTTATTGATAATAACTTTTCTTTGTGATTATGAATGACAGAGTCCAATAAGTGAATAGAAAATTGATAAAAATTAGTCCAAGGTGGCAGGGTGGAGCTAGGGAAAACTATAAGTCTACAAAGGGTGTTGTAGCATCCTTGTTTGTTGTAGTAGGAAGAAACCCGAGGTGTTGGAGCATCCTTTTCTATTGTAGTAGGCAGATACCGAGGGTGTTGTTGCATCCTTTTTGTGTCAACAAATAAAGAAATTTTGTAGACTCATCTTATTTATGAGTTTGAATTGGTGGTTTTCTCTTTGAAGTTTCCATGATAAATTTGTGTTTTAACATGTTTGATTCATTTTGTGTTCTTATTTTAAAAATAAAAAGACAATACTAATTCACCCCCCCTCTCAGTATTGTGGGATAATCCAATAATTGGTATCAGAGCAGGTTCCTTCACCATAGTTTAACCACTTGGAGGAAGCTCCTATTTAAAAACCACTAATGTATCAAGAAGAAGATTTAGCCCCTAACAAACCTCCATTATTCACAGGTGAAAATTATGCATACTGTAGTGTGAGAATGAAGTGGCATCTGATGTCCCTTGGATGGAAGGTCTAGGAAACAAGTGAAAGGGAGTATAAAATAGAATACCAAGAACCTACAGACAGTGTGGAACTATCCCAATATGAAGGTAATGCTAAAGCCCTAAATGCAATCCTGAGTGGATTGAAAAACTTAGTATTTACAAAAGTTATGAGATGCAAGACTGCCAAACAAGCATGGGATAAGTTAAAAATTATCTATGAAGGTGCATCTAAAGTCAAAGAATCCAAGCTTGAGACATACATAGGGCAGTTTGAGAGCCTTAAAATGAAAGAAGAAGAAAACATCAGGGAATATCTTCTAAGATTAGATGGGGTTGTCAATGCTATTAGAGGTCTTGGAGGAAAATTAAAAGAAATAGAAGTGGTTAGCAAGGTACTAAGATCATTGCCAATGAAGTATGACTCAAAAGTATCCACCCTATAAGAACGAGATGATATTGACCTTATGACATTGGATGAACTACATGGAATCCTCACTGCATATGAAATGAGAACGGGACTAAATGAATACTCAAGAAAATAAGCATCATTTAAAGCCTCATCCAAAAAACAATCAGAGAACCTAGATGATGAAGAAGCTCTTTTTATTAAAAAAACTTGAGAAAGGTACCAGAAAATATACAGGAAAGTTACCCCTGAAATGTTTTAATTGTGGAAGAATTGGACATTTTGCTTCAAAATATACTTACCCTAAACCAGATGATAAGAATGGTAGAGAAACTTCAAAGTTTAAAATCGGTAAAACGGGAAACCAAAAAAAGTCCTATAAAAAAAAAGAAAATTGCTTACACCATAGAAGATAGTGAGGATGCAAATACAAGTGAAGATGAAGAAACTGAAATTCTATTCACAGGTCTAGATACTCAAGCTTCAAATCGTGACTCAGATGTAGAAGGAGAAGTAGACTTAAGAACTGAACTTGCTATCACTCTTGAAGAACTTAAGAAATGCATAAAAAAGAACAAACGGTCAAGTCATATCATTAGTGAGTTGGAATCTAAACTTCTAGATTCCAAAATATTTGAGGAGAACCTAAACCTACAGCTCAAAAGAAGAATACAAGAATCTGAGAGACTTGAAGAAGGGATCATACAATTCAAGAAAAAGCTTGATGAAGGATCTATCAACTCAAAGTTTGAGAATAGATGAAGGATTCTAGATGAAATCCTGAATAGCCAAATATCATCAAGTGATAGATTTGGTTTGGGTTTTAACAAAGAAAAGAAACCGAAAATCTTCTTTTTCACTAATCAAGGATGAAACAAGAAAAGCTATTCTGAAACACTAAAGAGTCCATTTAAAAAGGAAGAGAGCAAGAAAGCTGCCCTAAACTCTCAAGATAAAAATAGAAATAGTATGGTGCCTAAGAGACCAAATATATATCTACAGATCTTTTTATTTCATTGTTACTCATGTAATAACTTTGGTCATAAAGCCTTAAATTGCAGAGCTAATGGGAAGGTTCCTCAATACAAGAAGAAATTATCAAGTAATAAACCAAAAGGAAATCATAACCTTTTTACACTTCTTCAAAAATATGACATAGAGTGTTACAAATGTAATAACCATGGACATATGGAAAGAGATTGTAAACTGATGACTCCTACAAGGAATATTGTTGCAATTAAGTCTCAAGACACAAAACAAAAGAAGTATTGGAGGGAAAAGGAAGAAAAGGAAAGTTCCATGATTTCTCTATGTTCAACAGAAAATCAAAACCTATGGTATTTGGACAGTGGGTGTTCAAAATGTATGACTGGTGACCCAAAAAAATTCATAACACTAAAAGATAATAAGGGTAAAGTAAATTTTGGAGACAATTTGTCTTCCAAGATAATTGGCAAAGGAACATATGTTGTTAATAATAAGATCAATGCAGAAAATGTATTACTAGTAGAAAATATCAAACCTAATCTCTTCAGTGTAAGTCAAACATGTGATCAAGGGCACATCTGTATTTTTTACTCAGAAAAATGTGAAATCAGGAAAAAGAACTCAGAAAGAGTTGTTGGCATGGCTATAAGAAATTCAAACAATGTGTACATCCTAGAAAATGAAAATCAATGTTACTTAAGTATGGTTGATGAAAGTTGGTTATGGAACAGAAGGTTGGGACATTTAAACTTTGAAAATCTTGTCAGAATAAGTAAGAAGGAAGCTATAAGAGACTTGCCTAAAATTGTAAAACCTCCTAACTCACTTTGTAAACATTTTCAACATGGGAAGCAAACTAAAGCCAGTTTTAAAACAAAAGAACATATGACCTCACATCCTTTGGAAATAGTGCACACAAATCTTCGTGGACCAATAAGAACTAAAAGCCTGCAGGGGGAATATTATTTCATGTTGCTCATTGATGATTACACAAGGATGACTTGGGTGACATTTCTCAAAGAAAAATCAGAAGCCTTTGAGAAGTTCAAAATATTCAAAGCAGTGGTTGAAAACGAAACACGTGTGAAAATCAAATGTCTTAGATCCGAAAATGGGGGATATTTTACTTCAAATGAGTTCAATGAGTTTTGTGACACACATGGAATTAAGAGACGATTTTCAGCTACAAAAACTCCTCAGCACAATAACATTGTTGAAAGGAAAAATAGAACAACCCAAGAGGTTGCCAAAACAATGCTAAATGAAGAAAATTTGTCAAATACATATTGGAAATAAGCAATATACAAAACTGTATATATACTTAATAGAGGAAAAATTAGAGTGAATAAGAACAAGAGCCCTTATGAACTATGGTATGGAAGACCAACCTCAGTCAAATATTTCAAAGTATTTGGCAGTAATTGTTACATTAAAAGGAAAGAGGATGACCTTGGCAAGTTTGACTCTAGGATTGATGAAGGAATATTTCTAGGATATTCATCCACCAAGAAGGCATATAGATGTTACAATAAAAGGTTACACAATATTTTAGAAAGTGCAGATGTAAGAGTAGATGATATAAAACCAAGAAGAGAAAGAATTCATGACAGTGTTGAAAATACAAATAATGAAGAAAAGGAAGAGTTGCAAGAGGACAAAAGTACTCATGATGAAGAATAAGGAGTAGAAAAAGAAGAGACACAGGAAAGTGAAGAAGACTCCCCAAGACATGATGTAAAAACTCCATCTAGAAGGATGCAAAAGAATAATCCAGAAACTCAAATCATAGGTGATAAAAATGTTGGAGTTAGTACAAGGAGACAACTAACATTTAATGAACAAGCCCTACTCTCAATAGTGGAACCTAAGAATTTTAAAGAAGAAAGCAAGAATAATGAATGGGTCAAAGCCACGAATGAAGAATTAGATCAGATTGAGAAAAACAAGACCTAGGGACTTGTCTCAAGATCTAAAGATAAGAATGTTATAGGAACCAAATGGGTTTTCAAGAAAAAATTCAATCGCAATGGTCAAGTGATAAGGAACAAGGCAATATTAGTATGTAAAGGGTATGCTAAGGTAGAAGGGATTGATTTTGATGAAACTTATGCTCCTATGGTAAGACTTGAAGCAATTAGATCGTTTCTAGCACTCTCATGCCATAAAAACTTTAAAGTGTATCAAATGGATTCTAAGTCTGTGTTTTTGAATGGAAAAATAGAAAAAGAGGTTTATATTGAACAACCTGAAGGTTTCCTATTGTCAGAAAATGGAGACTATGTTTGCAAACTAAAAAAGGCACTCTATGGTCTCAAACAAATTCCAAGGGCCTGGTTTTCAAGGCTAGAAAGCTATTTAAAACAACAGGGATTTAAGAGTGTGGTCACTGAAAGTAATCTCTACTTAAAAATTGAAGATGAAAATGTGGTCATTGTTGTTGTTTATGTAGGTGACATCATATTTGGAAACAATTTACAAACACTAAGTGTAAACTTTGCTTATGAAATGAAGAAGGAATTCGAAATGTCAATGTTGGGTGAACTAACATTCTTCTTGGGGTTGCAAGGTTACCAAACATACAAAGGAATCTTTATCTCATAAACTAAGTACATCAAAGACATGCTTAAAATATTTAAGATGGAAGACTCTAAAATTGTTAGTACTCTTATGATCACAGTGTGCAAATTAAGCAAGGACAATGACTCTCTGGAAGTGGATCATACCATGTACAGATCCATGATAGGTAGCCTACTATATGTGATAGCTACAAGACCAGATGTGATGCAAGCTGTAGGTTTGGTTGCTAGGTTCCAGTCAGGCCCCAAAGAAATGCATGTAATTGTAGTAAAAAGAATTTTCAAATATTTGAAAGGTACTATGGATTATGGGTTACGGTACCCAGAGATTCAAGACTTTGTTTTAAAAGCATTTACTGATGCAGATTGGGGGGAAGTGTTGATGATCGAAAAATTACCAGTGGAAAAACATTCTTCTTAGGAAATTGTTTGGTTTCATGGTTAAGTAAAAAACAATCTGCCATTTCACTCTCTACAACAGAGGCCGAATATAATGTTGTTGCATCATGTTGCACCTAGGTCATTTGGGTGAAGCAAACACTAGAAGACTTACTTGTGAAGTATGAGCACCCAATAGTAATAAATTGCGATAATACCAGTGCCATAAACATGTCAAAAAACCCTATCATGCACTCCAAGACAAAACACATACCAATAAAACATTGCTTCTTAAGAGAAAAAGTATCCCAAAAGATTGTCAAACTAGAGTATGTTCACAAAAAAGAATAGGTCGCTAACATTTTCACCAAGCCACTACCTAAGAAAGCTTTTGAGCATATTCGATAGAATATGGGAGTGATTCCCTTTCAAAAGCTGTAGAGGAGGAAGCACAATCTCAGGGAGAGATATGATGACAAGGGGAGTTGTCAGAAAGAAGAAAGACAGGAACTCCTCAATGGCATAACAGGTTATTCTTTGTCATTGTTGTCAAAGGGGGAGAAGGTTTAGGGCGCTCACACGAAGTTGGTTCCACCTTTTAGTGCCACTTTAGAAATCAGAAACGCACTTTCGAAATGTAAATCCACAATGCATATGCGTTATTGATGCTACGTTCAAAAAACCTGAGCCCAAAGACGAGGCTAAGGTTAGTTAGTTGATATCACATATGCATTTTTAAAGTTTTACATATCCCATATCTGATATATTGCAAGTGTAATATATCGCATATGCGATATACAAAACCAAAAAATAAAATAAAACAGAGGCCGTGGGCATCAATTTGTTATTTGCACAAAGAGTGATATTAGGATGGCGAAATACCACACCAGCGTTTTGCGTTAGAGCGTTTGGAGGTGGCTTGGCTCCAATGGAAGGTAAGTACTCATATCATCCATAGTTGTATTCAATATTTGTTAAAAACTCAAAATGAATTTAATAAAAAAATTGAATTAAATCAAAGAATGATATATTAAAACAATTTGTAATTTGTTGTTTTAATCTTAACATATAACATGAATTTTCAAGATACTATGCAAAATGAACCAAACACAAACACAAAACCAAACACGAACCCAAACACGGACACAAACCCAAACATGGACACAAACCTAAACACGGATACAAACCCAAACATGGAGGGGGAACAAGACTAGAATTCATAGATTTTGGCTTGTTTGGGTGCATTGAGGCACCTTAGCTCACCTTTTAGAGGGGGGGATCATTTGAGACAATATTTAGCCGAGGCGTTGGACACCATAACAAACATAATTTCCAATGCCCAAGGAGCTCTATACAACATTAGCTTGTACAGAGAATCCGTAATACTATTTCGATGGTTTGAGTTATAAAGACATCAAAAACCTAAAGATTACAAAAGACCAATTGTTTTCATTATTCCGGGACCCTAGCACCGGATTGGTTCCACCCACCATTCGAGCACACATTTCCATAGACTGGTGCGTGGAGCCAAATGTGAAATCCAATTGGATGGATCATTGGTATATGGTCTTCGATGAAGATGCTCATGGGAATAGGGACATCCCATTTTATTTCATGAGGAAGTTGTATGTAGAATTCATCCTAGGTAAACATGTGAACTATTTCGATATTTTACACTTCTAGGGTGTGGGTCATGGGATGCCACAAGATAGGGAAGGGGCTAGGACTGATCCTAATCGTGTGCCTTACCCTCCACGCACACCAAAAACCCCTCAGGTATATCCTCCTATGGGTCTTGTGATTGATGATACATAGGAAGCCTTATTCGACTTGGTAGATACATTGCTTTAGCATGGGATTGCTGTCCAAGGAAATGTAGGCCAAGGGGTTGGCACTTCTGAGGCCGGCCCATCACACAGTAAGGATCCATCTACAGATCGCACTAGATATGTAGATCATTAAGAGCATCGTGTTACTCCACACCCTTTCACAGCGTCTAGAGGCATAGGCTATGGCCCTGCTTCAGATTTCTGAGATGAAGGATTACTTCGATATGTAAGTAAAACTCATTATTTTCATATTATATTTTGTTTTATATCACAATTTTCAATTGTTTTGCAATTTATTTCTATTTAATTATATAACAAATTATGTGAACATATATACAGCTAGTGTCTCATGACACCCCATATTCGCATAGTCCATCGTTTGATGTTGAGAACATTGATGCAGTAGTCAATGCTGCATATGGGTTTGGTTCTTCACCATTAGCTGTAAGAACTATACTTTTTAATCTGTCATCATTATTTACATATTTATAGTAGAGATTGTAACATTCAATACATCCTAATATGGATACAATATGTTTTATGCAGGGTGATCAGGATGAGTTTGTTGAATCCCAGCCTAGTCCCTCTCATGTAGAGGAACATTCCCAGACCCATGTATTATTTTAAATATGCTTTTAATTATGATTTTAATAATTCAACATTCATGCTTTTAATTTTTAGAATTTTTCTAATTGTATCTTTATGTTTTGTTACATAGCATGATATCTTGATGGGTGACCCGCCTCTTCCCCGCCCCCAGGTACATGTATGTTTCGCTTTCTTTGAAAAAATCATTTTTCGTCCATGTTGTATATGTCTTGTTTTCTTTGTATTATCTAACATTGACATATGTTACTTTATGCAGGAATCTATTGAGTCAGTAGTGCTTGAAAAGCACCAAAGCGAGGTTGTTGGCGACCCACCTCTTCCCCCCCGTCAGGTACATGTATGTTTCACTTTCTTTGAAAACATCATTTTTCGTCCATGTAGTATATATGTGTTGATGTATATGTAACTTCGGAATGTATTCATCTATGTATCTTATGTATTGTAACCTGATGTTTATTCCGGTATGTTTCTATTATGTATTTGAGTCATGTTGTCTTACCGCGATGTTACGATCGGGAGGATCAATAATGTAAACAAGTCATGTCAAGTCATTGTTAAAGTCCCCACAGTTTTGGGGCACTAGGGTTATTAGACACTCATAGAGATGTCGGCTCTAGTAATTAATTGTTAAGTGAGGTCAACATGGTTGATTGTACTTCAAGTGAACGAAAGAATATAAATAGAGAGTGAGACTCTCTATTTAACACACACATCATTCACTCACTCAACTGTGGCACATTAGTGAAGAAGGAAATATACTGGGACTAGACAGAAGAAGAAGACTACTACTGTTGGGAGATCTCTTATTGTTTTGGTGCTGATTCTATCTCTAAGGAAGTTGCGGGGTTTTCTCCTTTATGGTTTCCTGGAGGAAAATCTCTTTGTGTCTCTTGTCTCTTGTGATGTGCTTATGTTTTATTGTTGTGCCTATTATTCTCTCAGTGAAAAGATCCTAAGATCATAATGCTAGCTTATATGTTGAAAAACTAACATGGTATCAGAGCTAACCTGAGAAGAAGACACTGTGCAGCTGTGGGAACTAGGGCTTCCTAGTTTGTGGACCTTCCTCCACAAATTTTCAGCAAAAGTAAGGTGGAACAACTCTCCTCCCTAGGGCGCATCTTTCTATTGAAACATAATCCAATTCTGAGGTTTTTCAGTGTTGGACCTGTCACTAGGGTCGGAAATTAGGGCTTTCTACAAAAGAGGAATTTTTCAGTCAGCCCAGGCCTGGATTGATCTTCTCCCCAAAATCGAAGTTAGGGACAAATTTCAAGGCATTTGGGTGGACAGAACTCCGAAAAAGCAAAACCCTATTTTGCTCCTGAACCAGCTCTGCAGGATTTCAGCTCAAGTTTCAGATCCGACATCTTGAACCTGGTAAGATCTAAAATATTTTGTATTTCCATTTGAGGTTCTCATTTAAAGATGTCTCATCATACCAAGCTTGATGAAAAGCTTGAGGGAGCTGAAAACTTCCGAGCTTGGAAGTATAGGATCTCCCTGGTCCTGGAAGAGAATGAATTAGACTCCTACATTCAGGAGGAGGTTCCAGTTCCAGAGGGAGATGAGGAAAAATCCTTACATAAGAAGAATATGGTTATGGAAAAGAGGATCATTGCTGATTCTATTAAGGATCACCTTATCCCACAGGTGTCCTCTCTCAAGACACCTAAAGCTATGTTTGATGCCCTAACCAAATTGTTTGAAGGAAAGAACATCAATCGGAAGATGACCTTGAGGAACCAACTGACGAATGTGAAGATTCAGAATGCAGAAACTATCCAGTCTTACTTCACAAGGGTCTCTCATATCAAGGAACAATTGGAAGCTGTTGATGAAGAAGTGGAAAATGCAGAGATTGTGATGACTAACTTGAATGGCCTTCCTAGGTCATGGGATGCTTTTATCCAAGGAATCTGTGCTAGAAAGAAGCTAGTCAAATTCAGCAGACTATGGGAAGAATGTTCTCAAGAAGAAGCACGGATAGCAGCTCGAGAAGAGAAGATGGGAAGTGAAGACCAAGCCCTCACATCCCACTCCAAGAAAAGTAGAAGAAGACCTCATTACTCCAAAGGTAAGGATTCTCATCCCAGAAGAGACATTTCAAAATGAATATGTTATACATGTGATGAGATAGGACACTTTGCAAAAGACTGTCCTAAGAACAAGAGCCACTCTCATAAGAAGAAGGGGAACAAAAGAAGACATCATGCTCATGCTGCAGAGGATGATGAACCATCCAAGAAGAGATCTAGATATGAAAGTGAAGATTCTTCAAGCGAGGATGAATATGTTTTGATATTAGCTCTCACAGGTAACATTACTCATGGTAGTGATGATTGGCTTATAGACAGTGGGGCTTCCAAACATATGATGGGATTCAAGGAATCTTTTGTAAGACTGTCATAACATGAATCACCTCACAAGGTGAAACTAGGAGATGACTACCAATATCCAATAAAAGGTAGTGGGGAATCTTGATACAATCTAGACTCTGGTAAGTCTCTAACAATGAAAGAAGTATTGTTTGTTCCAGGACTCAAGAAGAACCTTCTATCCATTTCAGCATTAGATGAAAAAGGAATGCGGGTTGCATTCATAGATGGTCAAGTCATTATGTGGCCAAAAGGAAAGACTATCGATGATGTGGTAGTGATTGGAGAACAAGAAGGAGGCTTGTACAAATTGAAGGGTCATCTAGAACAAGCCTTGATCCATGACTCAGTAGAGCCAAATGAGCTTTTGCATAGAAGGCTTGCACATGTGCATTACAGAGCACTACCTATTGCAAGCAAAGCTGTTGAAGGTCTTCCAGAATTCCAAGCAAAACATGATGGAGTTTGCAAAGGATTTGCCAAAGGGAAGAATACAAAGAAGACATTTCCTAGTAGTGAAAGCAAAGCCAAAGGTATTCTAGAAATCATCCACTCTGATGTATGCGGTCCTATGTCATCAAACTCACTAAGCGGGTATGCATACTATGTTTCTTTTATTGATGATTTTTCTAGAAAGACATGGATTTACTTTATGAAGAACGAAGATGAAGTATTCAGCAAGTTCAAAGAATTCAAAGCCTTGATTGAAAACCATACTGAAAAGAAGATCAAGACCATTCGATCAGATAATGGTGGAGAATTCACTTTGAATGAATTCAAAGAGCTATGTAAAGAATCGGGGATTAAGAGGGAGTTGTCTACTCCTTATAATCCACAACAGAATGGAATTTTAGAATGGAAGAACAGAAACATCATGGAAGTTGTAAGAACAATGCTTCATGATCAAGATCTGCCTATGCATCTTTGGGTGGAAGCTGCCAGAACAGCAGTGTATGTACAGAACCGTACTCCACATAGAGTACTCGAGAACAAGACTCCTGAAGAAGTATTCTCCAGCAAGAAACCAGAAGTCATCCATCTCAGAATATTCAGTTGTCCCATGTACATACACATTCCAAAAGAGAAGAGAACAAAATTAGATCCTTCAGGAAAGAAGGGCATATTTGTGGGATACTCTGAAAGCTCAAAGGCTTACAAAATCTACTTCCCAGGATACAAGAAGATTGATATCAATAGGGATGTGACATTTCATGAAGGCATAGCTAACAACAAATCCAGAAAGAGACCTACTGAAGAACCTGAAGAAGCAGAAGCAGAAGTACCCAGGATTCATGATACAGTCATGGATGAAGAAGCTCAAGAAGAAGATCAAGAATTCGAGGAACCACAAAGACCTGTAGATCCACCTCTGGAGAAGAATCCTCATAAGAGGAAACCTGCTTGGGTACGTGAACTTATCCAAGGTGAGGAAAGATATGGGGCTCCAGAAGAGAATCACAGAGAAAGAAAGAGGACCAAATCTAATTCCGGGTATGTAGCCTTACTATGTGATTTCATCGATAAAGAACCTTCCAGTTATGTAGAAGCGGTAGAATAGAAAGAATGGAAGGATGCTATGATCAAATAATATCAATCGATCATGAAGAATGATGTTTGGGATGTTGTCCCAAGACCAAAAGGGAAGTCAGTTGTAACTTCCAAATGGATCTACAAGATCAAGCATGCTGCAGATGGTAGCATTGAAAAGTATAAGGAAAGATTTGTAGCTCGGGGTTTCTCTCAAAAAGAAGGAATAGACTATGAAGAAACATTTGCACCTGTAGCCAGATACACTTCCATCATATCAGTACTTGCTCTGGCTACAGTGATGAAATGGAAGATACACCATATGGATGTCAAGACTGCCTTCTTGAATGGTGTAGTAGAAGAGGAAGTGTATGTAGAACAGCCACTCAGATTTGAGACACATGATAGAGAGTCTCATGTATACAGATTGAAGAAAGCTCTGTATGGTTTGAAACAGGCACCCAGGACCTGGTACAGCATGATTGACAACTTTCTATCCAGTTTGGGCTTTATCAAGAGTAAAGTAGATTCCAACCTTTACTACAAGGTTGAAGATGGCAACCCAGTGATACTCCTACTGTATGTAGATGATCTATTTGTGATAGGTATAGATGGGTTTATTGCTGATACGAAGAGAAAGCTTGCTGCTGAGTTCGAAATTAAGGACTTGGGGATGATGCATTACTTTCTAGGTATGGAGGTGTGGCAGAGTACAGATGGAATCTTCCTTGGACAAGGGAAGTATGTAGTAGAGATCCTGAAGAGTTTTGGGATGATGGACTGCAAGGCTATGGCCACACCTATGGCCTTGAACCTGAAGCTATTGAGTGATGCTTCATCAGAGTCGGTTAATGCTACGATGTATCATTAGATGATTGGGTCATTGATGTACCTGATGAACACGAGACCATATATTTGCTTTGCTGTGAACACCTTGAGCCAGTACTTAACAGATCCGAGAAGTGTTCACTTGACTGCTGCAAAGCATATTCTTAGGTACCTGAAGGGTACAGTTGATTATGGGCTCAAGTACGATGCGAATCAAAAGATCAACCTGGAAGGTTATGTTGATTCATATTGGGCAGGAAGTGCCATTGACAGAAAGAGTACTTCAGGATGTTGCTTCAGTATGGGATCAGGTGTGATCTCTTGGTTTAGCAGGAAGCAATCCTGTGTGGCACTGAGTACAGCTGAAGCAGAGTATGTCGCAGCTTGTTCATCTAGTTGTGAGGCAATATGGCTGTGGAAGCTATTGTATGATATATTTGATCTCCGGTTGGATGCTACTTGTATACATTGCAACAACCAGAGTTGCATGAAGTTGTCAGAGAATCCAATGTTCCATGACAAGTCAGAGCATATTGAGATCAAGTATCACTATATCAAGGATATGGTGCAGAGAGGAGCAGTGAAGCTCCAGTATATTGTGACAGAGGAACAGATAGCTGATGTATTGATGAAGCCATTGGCTAGGCTGAAGTTCGAGTACTTCAGGGAGAGACTTGGTGTTCTCCAGATCGAGGTTCCCTCAAGGAGAAAGTGATGAGACCCATAGCCATTCTGACATGGTGAGAGGATTGGTTCCTTCCATGGTCAGATGTAAGGGCTAATCCATTCTGTCATGGTGATATGGTTGCTCCCTTCCATGTCAGATATGAGTGCTGGCCATTCTGTCGAGTAGGACAGATGTAAGGGCAATTGCCATTCTAGGAATGGAGGCACCTAGTTAGTTACCAGGAACACTCAGTGTAAGAACTGAGTAGACATTCTGATGTGATAGAGGGATGTGTTCCCACTTGATCAGATGTAAGGGCTGAACCATTCTATCATGGCTAAAGGATTAAGTTGCTTCCATGTTAGATGTGAGTGTTGGACATTCCGACGAGCAGGTCGGATGTAAGGGCAACTGCCATTCTCTAGGAGAATGGAGGCACCTGGTCAGTTACTAGGTAGCTCATTTGAGGAGGACTGGGGGTCATTCTGATATGACTACTGGGATGTGTTCTCGTAGGATCAGATGTGAGTGCAAGCCCTTCCATCATTGTGAGCAGGATGTGTTCTCGCCTGGATGGATGTAAGTGCAAATCCATTCTTTGCATCATGTGTTGATCAGATATAAGTGCTGAGCCATTCTTTGCATCATGTGTTGATCAAATGTAAGTGCTCTGCCATTCTTTGCATCATGTGTTGATCAAATGTAAGTGCAGTGCCATTCTTCGTATCATGTGTTGATCAGATGTAAGTGCAGTATCTATCTTCGCATCATGTGTTGATCAGATAGAGTTATTGAGCCATTCTTCGCATCATGTGTTGATCAGATGTAAGTGTTGGGCCTTTCTGACGAGTAGGTTAGATATAAGTGCAGTATCTATCTTCGCATCATGTGTTGATCAGATAGAAATGATGAGCCATTCTTCGCATCATGTGTTGATTAGATGTAAGTGCTGGAAAAGACCTACATGGAGGCTAGGCCTACAACCAACATGAAAAAGGGCTGGCTCTGTAGAACTTCCTATGACGAGAAGAATCATGAGATAGCACCAGTGATGATCCAGATCGAGTGATGATACAGATCTAGTAATGATGATCTAGCAGTGATGATCCAGATCAAGTGATGATCTAGATCCAGTGATGATCCAGATCTAGTGATGATAGCTAGTGATGATCCAGATCGAGTGATGATCCAGATCCAGTGATGATATTCTATGATGATCCAGATCGAGAGATGATCCAGATCCGAAGATGAAGATGACTTGAAGACGAAGATGACTTGAAGACAAAGATGATCCAGCTGATACAGAGAAGAAGACCAGTGCTGAAAATTGTATCGAAAGAATACCTTCCTAGTTAAGAGGGAGTGTTGATGTATATGTAACTTCGGAATGTATTCATCTATGTATCTTATGTATTGTAACCTGATGTTTATTCCGGTATGTTTCTATTATGTATTTGAGTCATGTCGTCTTGC
This sequence comes from Pseudotsuga menziesii, assembly GCA_001517045.1. NCBI lineage: Eukaryota > Viridiplantae > Streptophyta > Pinopsida > Pinales > Pinaceae > Pseudotsuga > Pseudotsuga menziesii. The sequence goes on from LPNX010847961.1 coordinate 33,866, forward strand.
CCCGATGTTCCGATCGAGAGGATCAATAATGTAAACAAGTCATATCAAGTCATTGTTAAAGTCCCCACAGTTTTGGGGCACTAGGGTTATTAGACACTCATAGAGATGTCGGCTCTACTAAGTAATTGTTAAGTGAGGCCAACATGATTGAGTGTACTTCAATTGAATGAAAGAATATAAATAGAGAGTGAGACTCTCTATTTAACACACACATCATTCACTCACTCAAGTGTGGCGCATTAGTGAAGAAGGAAATATATTGGGACTAGACAGAAGAAGAAGACTACTGCTGTTGGGAGATCTCTTACTGTTTTGGTGCTGATTCTATCTCTAAGGAAGTTGTAGGCTTTTATCCTTTATGGTTTCCCCAAGGAAAATCTCTTTGTGTCTCTTGTCTCTTGTGATGTGCTTATGTTTTATTGATGTGCTTGTTATTCTCTCAGTGAAAAGATCCTAAGATCATAATGCTAGCTTATATGTTGAAAAACTAACAATATGTCCCATTTTCTTTTTATTATCTGAAATTGACATATGTTACTTTATGTAGTCTTCTAGTGAGGCACCGGTGCTTGAAGAGCACCAAATTGGTGATCCACCTTTGATGAGCCAGCATGTATGTTTATGTATCGCTTTCTTTTAATTGTGATTTTAATGATTCAACATGTACTTTTTAAATTTTTTGAAATTTTCTAATTGTATCTTTATCCTTTTGTACGTAGGAACATGATTTTGATGATGTTGTCCAACAAGCGACCTTCTTCACTAATGCATGTAGAAATCCTTTTAGCTCGTTGACAATTGTTCGAACCACCGGTTACACACCTCCTCACGTCCCTCAAGTATATTTATATGTAGCAACTCTTGCTTATAATGCTTTATTGCTTATGTGTCTTTTTCCTTGTTGCCCCCATTGATATGCTGACATTGACATATATATTATTTTATGCAATTTGATAGTGAGCAAGTGATTATTGAAGAGAACCCAATTGGGATCGTTTCTCACCCACCTCTCCCCCCCACAATGTACATGTATGTCTCTATTTCTTTGAAAAAGTCATTATCGCTCCATGTAATATAGTTTTATTTGTACATGCAAGTATGTTTTTCGTGCACCCATTGATTTGTTGACATTGGCATATATATTTTTTTATGCAGCTTGATAGTGAGAAAGTGGTGCTTGAAGAGCACCCAATCAGGGTCACTGCTAGTGAGGCACCACGACCCACCATTACTTGCTCACGTATTGTAAGTAAAAATGTTATATTTGTTTGGAATTTGAACAAATGTACATATAAGTTTTTTAGGTTGGTAAACTAACTTACAAAATTTGGTTTTTCTACAATCTCTGCTAATGCGACCTATCTCTCTTGTTCAACGTTGGGGATCACCACTGAGCAATCAGAAGAGAAAGCTAGACTTCTCAAAAGACATTGACAGCAGCAGTGAAAGGGGGGATAAATAAAATAAATGTATAGGGGGGGTACATACATGTAACTTTTTGTTTGTATCATAAGATGTACATTTTTATACGCTATTATGATATGTGTGGTTCACTTGTGTGATAGTATGAATTTCCAATACTTAAAGAAAGAATTTATGACTCATCAAACTAAGATCAAGTAACGATTAAGTAAGTCATGGGAGATAATCACTAGACACCATAACCATAACCATACCATACAACTACCTAAATTTAACTATCATCAACTTTTTAACGTTATGGATATCCTCAACTTTTTAACATCATAACCATACCATACACAACCTAAATTACATACACTAACATCATAACAGCATAGCCATACCACTAACATCATACATGTGTTTCTACTTCTAAGCCATGCATGCGTGTGAACTATACCATACCATACCCTACAATACTAACATACCATACCATACTAATATACCATACCATATCATACCCTACAATACCCTATGATACTAACATCATACCATACTAACTTACCATACCATACTATATCATACCCTACAATACCCTATGATACTAACATCATAACATACTAACATACCATATACTAATATACCATACCATACCCTACAATACTAACATGCCATAACATAGCATTTACCATAACATACTAACATCATACCATACAATACTAATATACCATTCCATACCCTAGAATACTAACATCATACCCTACAATACCCTCTAATACTAACATCATACCATACTAACAAACTAATATACATGCAACCATACTAACATCATACCATACCACCATACTATGATACTAACATCATACCATGCAATTTGTAGTTCATGAAACCCTAGTTGGCTTTCAATTTGTACATGTACATATGTTTCTAGTTCCATCTCATAAATTGTAAAGAGGTCACTAAACACTAGTTCCATCTCATAACTTGTAAAGAGGTCACTAAACCCTAGTTCCATCTCATAACTTGTCAACCCTAGTGATAGCTTGCAATTTGTAGTACATGAAACCCTAGTTGGTTTTCAATTTGTACGTGCACATGTGTTTCTAGTTCCATCTCATAACTTGTAAAGAGGTCACTAAACCCTAGTTCCATATCATAACTTGTCAACCCTAGTGATAGCATGCAATTTGTAGTTCATGAAACCCTAGTTGGTTTTCCATTTGTACATGTACATGTGTTTCTAGTTCCATCTCATAACTTGTAAAGAGGTCACTAAACCCTAGTTCCATCTCATAACTTGTCAACCCTAGTAATAGCATGCAATTTGTAGTTCATGAAACCCTAGTTGGTTTTCCATTTGTACATGTACATGTGTTTCTAGTTCCATCTCATAACTTGTAAAGAGGTCACTAAACCCTAGTTCCATATCATAACTTGTCAACCCTAGTGATAGCATGCAATTTGTAGTTCATGAAACCCTAGTTGGTTTTCCATTTGTACATGTACATGTGTTTCTAGTTCCATCTCATAACTTGTAAAGAGGTCACTAAACCCTACTTCCATCTCATAACTTGTCAACCCTAGTGATAGAATGCAATTTGTAGTTCATGAAACCCTAGTCGGTTTTCAATTTGTACATGTACATGTGTTTCTAGTTCCATCTCATAACTTGTAAAGAGGTCACTAAACCCTGGTTCCATCTCATAACTTCTCAACCCTAGTGATAGCATGTAATTTGTAGTTCATGAAACCCTAGTCGGTTTTCAATTTGTACATGTACATGTGTTTGTTGTTCCATCTCATAACTTGTAAAGAGGTCACTAAACCCTAGTTCCATCTCATAAATTCTCCACCCTAGTGATAGCATGCAATTTGTACTTCATGAAACCCTAGTTGGTTTTCAATTTGTACATGTACACATGTTTCTAGTTCCATCTCATAACTTGTAAAGAGGTCACTAAACCCTAGTTCCATATCATAACTTCTCGACCCTAGTGATATCATGCAAGTTGTAGTTCATGAAACCCTAGTTGGTTTTCAATTTGTACATGTACACGTGTTTCTAGTTCCATCTTATAACTTGTAAGAGGCATAGTCGAGGGTTTTGCAGAGTTGACCAACTAATGCAAGAGTTGCATTGAAGGAAACTGAGCAAAACCCTAGTTTACGCTATCAATGCACAATGAAGTCACCAGTCCTTGAAAACACAAGGGAGAGGTCCACCTAGAGGTAATCGCATGCCAGGAGAGCAATGGAGTCAATAGTTCCTTGATCCGACATCCGGTTTCCAAGTTATGTCCAGTTGAAAGTCACATGAAAATGGCATTCACGGACACTCGGTGAATTTCGGTTTGGGAGCAAAAAACCAAACGGAGTAGCAAAATTGCATGTCATTGGATCCTACAAGTCTGTATGGGCAAGGCCGATATGGGAACCCTACCAACACAACCACGGTCGAGGGTTTTCATGCGTTGACCCACCAATGAAATAGTTGCAAGAGTTGACCCAGCAATGTAATTAAATGTACATTAATATAAAAAAAATCAAAAAAAGTAAATTTCAACAACTCAAGAGCATCTTATTTTCTGATTTCTATTTGTTGGTGTCTAAAGACACCGTCTTGTTCTTGGCGCCTCCAATGTTCCATAGATGGTGTTTGTATAATAGGAACATGAAAGGATAAACATTAGTACTCTCATAAGAAAATAAAAAGAACCCAATGAAAATGTGCAAACATGATTTATAGATAACTCACCCGAGGTTGTACGATCGTGTTTATAGTGTCCAGTATCCTCTGAATAATATTATGTCTATGAATGGTATCCATCAATCACAGGTTTATTACATTGGGAATAAACTAAGGCTAAATAATTGAAATTTTGCTTCAACATGCACTTTAAAGGTTAAATAATGCACCTGACAATGCACTCAGGCGAGTAGGCCATCTGGATCATCTCTACTGCCGATGGTGTCCATCAATCTTTCGTGCTCTATATGAGGTAGCAAGTATTGTACATGTGACCTATTTTGTGACCAAGTGTGCACAGCTTGATGTTTATACCAACTACTAGATTGGTGAAGTGGTATACAATAGCTCCTGGTCTATAATCTTGGTATACATACCCACCCTTCCTTTTCTGTTGTGTTGCAAGTGTCAAGTAATCCCTGTTTATAACCATCGATCCAGTTGGGAATTCAATATTTTCATCATCTGTAATAGGTTCGAGAATTGTTTGTTACCCCTCTAAGCAATGTGCCAACCAATAGTCAAAACCCCATTCTTTATTTTTTGGGGAAACCACTGCATATATATGACCTATTAAAGGAAATAGGTCGAGTTAACAATACATTTTTTTAATAAGGTCTTGCATTTCTAATTTATACATAAATTAAATTCTACTTAGGTCGAGTTAACAATATATAAATTAAATTTCTAATTTAGGTACTACTAATTTACTTTTTCGTACCTTCTTGTATGAGATCCGATATGTGATCATAGTCTATAGAAATATGTGTCTGATCATCTTCTAAATGGTCTATTTCATTAACCCCCTTGAAATTCATGTCAAGTGTCACTCGATCCCGTGTATCAATTGTATCTGTATACTTACAATCATCCCATTCATCTATGCTATAGAAATTGCAAAAGCAAGCCTTAAATCTTGTCCAAATTTGTAGGGCCGAGTTGTCTAAGCTTCTAATTGAATTAAGCTGTTGAATTCCTTGCACTGTGTTCACCCAATGTATTTGGGATCGGTCCACATTTGTCACCTCCCAGAATATTCTCTGCACTAGGTGTTTCCTTGTTGTTGGTTCTCCCATGACAGATGCACATCATTTCACTATAGATGCAATGTCTTGAAGGCAATCACTTGTAAACTTCATCTCTTCCCTTCAAAGGGCAATTTTTATGCATGCACCAACACCATCGTGCTCTCCTTTGCCATGACCAGTTTCAAAGTAGTTCCATATATGTGGCACCTTGTATTTTGTGTGCAACAAACACAACCATTCAAATACACATGCATTCTTGAACTATTTGTTACTCCTGACCATCGCATCACTCCTAGTTATCAGACTGCCCTGAACGTGACTCATGTTCTTGTGATTTCTTCCCCTTCTTCTAGTTAGCTTCTTCCCATCATAGGTAAAATGGGGGGCATAGCTCTAGTCTATGGACACCATACTAGGAGTTAAGTGCTAGATTTTATGTAATGGGGGAAACCTACCAACCTATGGATATCATGTTGGGTAAGAGAAGGTTTGTGAGCATATTTCCCATTCTGTGTCAAGCTCATTAAAAAATGAAACAGATGTCTGTGAGCATAGTTCCCATTCTCTGTCAAGCTTGTTAAAAAATGAAACAGATGCCTATGAGAAAAGTTCCTATTCTATTTCAAGCTCATTAAAAAATGAAATGGATCTCCTCAAGCATAGTTTAGCTTTTGGTTTCAATCTTGCATAAAAATGAAACCATTCCTAAGCATAGTTCACTTTCTATTTCAAGCTCATTAAAAAATGAAGTAGGTTTCCTTAAGCATAGTTTACCTTTTGGTTTCAAGCTTGCATAAAAATGAAACCATGTTTCAAGCATAGTTATTTTCTATTTCAAGCTTGGGTAAAAATGAAACAGGTAATTTTGAGCAGACTTTATTTTAGTTTTGAGCTCGTTAAACCATGAAATGACCCTTTGAGCATAGTTCTTTTTTTGTGTCAAGCTTGTTAAAAATGAATCAGATACTCTAAGCATTCTTTCAACTAATCTTCAAGCTCGTTAAACACAGTAAGATGGTGTTGAGCTTACTTTTCATTTTTCATGCTTTGGTTAAAACATGAAAACTGGTTTGAGCTTAGTTTATTACTTTTTCGTACTCTGGATTCAAACATGAAAAAGGTTAATAGAGTCTTCTTTAAGCTCTTTTCGGACTCTTAAAATGTGAAAATATTTTCGAGTGAGCTTTTCTTCTTCACGCTCGTAAAAGTACTTGAAGAGTTGTCTTCCTAGTGATAGTTTACCCCTTTTTTGGACCAAGGGGCACTACTTACGAAAAAGGTTCACTCCAACCAATCATGACTGGAATAATTCTACTGGGTATTATTTTACACTTTTCGGGCCCTAGAGGCTAAATTATACAAAAAAGGACCCTTTGGAGTTTTCTTTAGTTTGTTCAGACTCTCTAAACATGAACTACACTGAGTTTTCTTTCATTTGACTCAGTATATTAAACATTGAAAGACCCTTTTTTGGGAACGAATCCCTCCTCACAGGTTCGTAAAACATATGAGTTTGGACTTGTCTAGAGGATGAGATAAAACAAGTGTTTGTTACCCTCTTTGAACTCGTAAAAATGAAAAGAGGCACTCATCAATCATGATGGTGAAATTAAGGGAAAGGGAAAACATTTTGCAATAATGGCAGTTGCGAGTCACCTTTGAACATGGCACTTGTATGCATTTCATTTAGTCAATTGGGTATTCAGCTTGTTTCCGAGTCGATCCACTTTCATGAGTCATGCCACTCCTTTGAGTCTCTCGAAGAATGCATTGTCCATTGTCGCATTGTGTTCTGCCTCGTCAAGTCAATGCTGCCAATTCTTCAGTCGTGCCTCCCGATGTTCAAAGGGAATTCATGCTGAGATTTTACACCTATAGTCAAAACAACTTTTTTGAGTTAGTTACTTTTGAGTCAGTCCTATGGTTACATCATAATCAAAATTCCATAACTTTGTTCCTAGTTTCATGTCATCGATGTGGGATTCATCATGGCCCTCCTTCGATGAGACTATTCTTGTTGACACTGGATCATTATCCATGAATTAGTCTTAGAAACAAATTTAGTACCTTGAGATCTATATGCCTCAATGACAGATTTTCTCGCTTTTTACATAGGCTCACATCATTGACCTTTGATCGAAATATTCAACTAAGTGTTCGACATCAGATCTTCTATTCACACTTAGGAGATTTTACTAGGGTGCCTTGGGAATCATTGACATCAATGATGATCTCCCTCACACTTGTTAATGGTTCACATCATTGGCTGGTAATCAAGTGGTTTATACCATGTTCGACTTCAGATCATTGTAATCACATGGATAGAATCGTACTTTGTGGAAGACGAGACGAAGACCCTGGGTACTTGTTAAGCACTCATTGCTTTCCCTAGGTTGCGACGGAGTATTTGTATGAGTCCTAGCATGGATCTACATTTGTATGTCTGTGGTTGTGCTCAGATTTGCATCTGTATGACATAGATCTACATTGTATGTATGGTAACTATGTCCAAATTTGAGTCTTTTTCGCATGGATCTACATTGTATTTTAGTAGCCATGACTTTTTTGTATCTCACATGGATCTGCGTTGTATTGGTCAGCAGCCATGTTGTGAGTCATTTGGGGCATGTATCAAAATGTGTTGCAGAAATTTTGTGATGTTTGAGAAGTTCTGACCATTGGACCTTTGCCTCGATACTATACCTTGTTCTTTCAAAGTATTATGCCTATCATTTCCCTTTAGCCATCATACTTTGGGGGGCATCTCTGTTAAACCCAAAATCTTTTCACCATCATGTTATGAGATAGGTATTCCCTTGTTTGCTCCAATCCCTCATATTTTCCCTATAAAAATTACAAAAAATAATATCCCCTTGCAATTTTTCCTCGTTTTGAGTTGGTAACACTCCTCTTCCATTGAAAAAAGGTGGTTCTAGGGAAGCACCGCTCCTGATACATGAGAAAGATGTGGTGCCACCACTCCTGTCCTTATTGCAAGAAGTGGTCCCCCCTTAACACCGCCCGTTTTCTTATTTGGAGGAGCAGTGCTTGAGTTTTTAAGGAAAAAAGAGAATCTTCGAGAGGATTCTCGAAGTTGACCTCTGTGGAGCCTCATCCCTATGGTTTAGGAACAACTGGAGCTTTAGATCCTCCCTTTTTGGATCTAATCTCCACCTCACCCATGATATCCTCAACCATTCCTATCCTCCCATGCCTTTAAATACTGACTCACCCCCCATGAGAAAAAGGAGAAAGAATTTTGTTTCATACCCAAACTCTATCAAAATCATTCTTGAGTCTTTGGAGGCAAGGTGAAGTTAGAGGCAAGGAGCCATTGGAAGGAACTCTCAACACCAAGGCATGAAGGTTGTAGTATCTCCAATCATTTATTAATAAAGAATGTCTTTTCTTTGCCATATAGGTTTTTTCATGTGTTTATATTGTTTGATTCCTTGGTCACAAGCATAGATCTAGTTGATTATATTGTATGTTATCATGTTTCTCTTGTTGTTTTCCATCTTTTACAGGTTCTTCTGCAAGGATAGCGAGGACAACCTTTGAGAGAAGTATCATGGCATTCCATTCAGTTGATTAACGAGATCTAGGGAAAGTTTAACATTTGGTGTTTGTGTTTTGTTCTAGACCTGAACCATTCATATCTAGTAAACTAGGTCTTGTTCGCAGGAGGTGTGTATTTCTGGCTAACATTGTCGAACACAACCATATGACCAAATGAAATGATGACAAAATGGTATAGCCATAGCTATCACATGATCTTAGAACAATTTAAAGCAATGCTGCAAGTAATGGATGTCATGGGTCCGGTCGTCACTTATGTAGAAGTGACTTTATTTCAGTATCACACATTTCTCTTCATTGCTATCTCGCCCATGTCGATACGTGATATGCACCATTATGCTCACCTGCTTTGAGTGATAGTATTGACTTTGTATTTCATTTTATGGTTGTAGGGTGTAATTTTCCGCAAAGTCAACCACTAATAGTAGTGTTCCGAGAGGGAAGGTGTCCCGGCATATTCTGAATTGCTCATCTTTCCAACGTGCCATATCGACATGTTGAATTTACTGTTGGATCTTTCCACGAAAATATGAAATAAAATCACATACTTGCACTTGGTGTAAAAAAGTAAACAGTGTTATAAAACAACATAAAAATATGTAAATGAATATTAATATGTCAATATTCAACAATTTACCTATGAAGTCACCAATTTAATCTTCCTGCTTTATTTCCCATCATGTAGCTGATATGTCTCGTACTGATAGTTCTACTTCTCGACAATTGCATTCCTGAATGCTTGATCTTCACTCTCATGGATGCAATCAGAACATAATGATAGCCTGACACAATTGTTGCAAGAACCCTCTACACATTGTTTTAAGTAATGTGTCTACCCATCTTTTCTTGGACACATTATGCTATGGATGAAATCTCTGGATGACATTGGCGAAACTGTACTTGAGCATTCCTGCACATGGTGAGGATGAAGAAAATGACATATATGTGAAAATGTATGGTAATATAGATCAAACTCTACATGGTATCTACAACAACAAGTGTTTCAGATGGTATTGATTCTAACATACCAAGGCTTGTATTTTTCAAAAGATATTTTCCCGAGCCTTAGCTCTACATGGGAAAATTTAAGCATCTCGAACAATTGAGTTTGTGTCATGTCAAGATAATGTTTAACATAAGGTTCATTGTTTCTAGAACCCCTATAGAGTTTTAACACATCCTTTGTGTTAGAAGAAGTCCTAGTGTTATCGTGCCAAAACGTGTGCACTAGGCCCTTCACTGCTTCGATTAATTTCATGTCTTTGCGTGGCAACCTACCACTAAATTCCCATAATGTTTCCATTTGTCCCTCTACATCAAGGATGTCTCTTCTTACTAAATATTTTTTAAGTGTCTTTGGATGTAAAGGCACAATTTGTGATGTGGATTAAAGTAAACAGTGTTGTCTTGTGGATCTACATACAATTGATTTAGCCAATACATGATGAGACACATTACAGTCCCGTGAATGAATTTTTTTACCAATCGATGTGAATGCAACAACAAGAGATTTAACAATGTGATTACTTGATTCGATATTCTTCATTGTTCTTATGTCTAAATTTCTTCTGATAGTTTCCATATTTCTAGATTTAAGCAAAGCTAAAAAAAATTGGCATTTACCGGCTTCAGATTTGTTATCAAAATATTGTTTCATTATTTGAGAATAATGATGAAGGATAGTGCATTTCTCCACTTTACCTTCCATGGAAGTCAATTTTCTCTCATCCACTTGTATGCGTTTAGGAGTTCTCTTTCGTTTTGATGCAAAATTTCTTGTCATTTGAAATGTTGGAGTGACATTTACATCCACTACAAGATGACAACTTTGATTAGGAGATTGAACCACCGGCCATGGTTGTTGGTGAATCACATTTGCGTCGGGAGTAACATAATTATTGAGCTCTTCACAAGATTGTACATTTACTAATGGATCAATAATATCATCTCCCCTATAACCAGCTTCCTTTAATGTTGTATTATCTTCCTCGGCCTCTACGCCAGGTATCTGTTGAGGGGGAATGGGAACTATTTGCTCATTCAATGAATGCCGACAATTTCTTGAATCTTCCCTCTTTTTTATTTTCATCCTCTTCCGGTGTAAGCACCTTCCTCGCTGACTTTTGACCTCTATTACGTACATTCCCCATTGAAATCCACCCAAGCTTGTACAAAACCTATGGATTTGTGTAAGTAATGATTAAATTGCAGGTTGAACAGTTCTCTGTATGCAGGTTTAGAAGAATTATGTCTTTTTCTATAGTAAACCTGGCCCACAGTATGCAACCCAACATTTTTTATATAACACATATCGCATATGCGATATAACGCATGTTATTTTTATCGCATATGCGATATGGATACACTGCTTTTTAATTAATGGGCAGTTTTTATTACGTGATCTCCAAATCGCATATGCTATATATCGCATATGCGATTTAGTGCATATCAAATATTAAAATTGACTTATCCATGCTTAGATAATAGTTACCCATTCACGGGTTACCACTTATATATATATATAAGTATATATTGATTATTTCTAATTTTGAACGACTGCCATAGAATCAATCTCTACAGTCCTAGTGCATACATGAAAAAACCTAGGTGGTAGTCCACCCCAAATCTCAAATAAAAAGGTCTATGGACTGAAATATGTTAAACTTATATAACCTTACAATGGACCCCATACCAATGGTTAAGACCTCCAAACCTATCCTTGGACCATGGTAGTGTCTATAGAACTATCTCATGTCTGGAAATATTCATATTGGTTCCTATATGACCATGGTAAATGCCTCCTAAACAATCGTCAATGCATAAAATAGACTAATGGCACATATATCCCATATTAAGGCTAAATATCCCCTTTAAGGGGCATGTGTAGTGGTTTAAGACTTGTTTCTGTTACACTATTGTCCCATTACCATGGTTAAGACCCTGAGACCCATCCTTAGTGCATAAAACCTCATAATGACACCCATATCCCACTAAAGGCCAAATATTACATCTATAAGGCATGTGTGTTTATTTAGGGACTTATTGTCTACTCTTCCATGACTATAGTCAATGTCCAGAGACCCATCCCTCCCACCCAAAAACTTATAATGGCACCCTTATCCCATTATAATACCATTTAGACTCCTAATGTTCCATACAGACGGTCTATGGGGTGGCTCATGGACCAACATTACATTGGTTAAGAGGGGGGGGGGGAGTCAAAGGAGGGAGAGGAAGGCGTAGAGAGAATCACGGGAGGGAGGGATTGGTAGGGGACATATATGGGTGGGATGAAGGGAGGGATGGGTATGGGAAATATATGAGGGGCGGATGGAGGGAGGACAAATATAAAGGGAAGGAATTCATGGGAGGGGAATAAATATATGTGGGAGGGAGGGCCCTAGGGTCTTAGACATTGTCAAGGGATGAAACCTCTAATTTAGGCCCTAACTGAAGCTTCTAGGAATCTAGGACCACCAATAACACCTTAAGCCACCATATGTTACCTCTTGAGGCCATTATTAGCTTTGTGTGTGGGAATTGACACCATTAGGTTGTTTTAATCACTAATGATGGATTTAGAGACCTTTGACATGGTTGAACGATCGCGAAACTTAGGTCACAGACACTAAAGGAATCTTACGGGAATCTAGAGGAAAGAATAATATATCAATCCACCACACATGAGATTCTCTAGGGGGTCTTTGGCCTTATATTAGGGATATGCGATTGATTGGTGATTTTGTTTACAGATGTTATGGGTAAGATGTTGATCAGTTGAGCTTTTGTTGTTGAAGCTAGTGAATTTATTATATAAATGATTCGGAAAGGGTGTTTTCAAAGTAATGGGGGTGAGTTGCTTTTCATGTGATGGTTGTTCATCGATGTCTGCAAATGTACGGTCCATAGAATAGAATAGATCATATAGTACCATAATTATTCAAACAAGTGTGTGGCCATTAGTGTAATGAGTGTTTATATATGTATTAAATATTTCAATGGTTTTCAAGATTTAGTAATGAGATTTCGCCCGTTTTCAAGATTTAGTAATCAGCATTTATAATAAGCCATTTGATACTCAATACAACATGCCCCCTCCGACATCACATCTATAAAATTTGAAAGATGAAGGATTTTATAGAGTCCATAGAGCCCGATGATTTCTTCTTTCTTGATAGTAGCTATCAATTTCAATTACTCATGAAACTCGTGTCCAGGATTTTGACATGTCAGCTTGTGTCATAGTAATCCATGAACATGAAAAACAACTGAAATGGCTAGCCATCACCTCTTCAAGTTACCCTTTCCTTCGTAATGGTACCCACACATCCACTATGTTAGGGCCCCGAGACCCATTATTCTTGTAAACAAAATCACCAATCAATCGCATATCCCTAATCTAAGGCAAAATACCCCCTAAAGAGGTCATGTGTGGTGGCTTGATACATTATTATTTCCTTTGGATCCCTAGAAGCTTGCTTTAGTGTCTACGACTTGGGTTTCATGATTTCTCAACCATGTCAAAGGTCTCTAAACCCATCATTAGTGATTAAAACAACCTAATGGTGTCAATTCCCACACACAAATCTAAGAATGGCCTCAAGAGGTAACATATGGTGGTTTAAGGTGTTATTGGTGGTCCTAGATTCCTAGAAGCTTTAGTTAGGGCCTAAAGTAGAGGTTTCATCTATTGACAATGTCTAAGACCCCAGGCCCCTCCCTCCCACTTATATTTATTCCCCTCCCAACAATCCCTTCCCTTTATATGTGTCCTCCCTCCATCGCCCCCTCATATATCTCCCATACCCATCCCTCCCTCCCATGATTGCCTCTACACCTCCCCCTCCCTCCTTTGACTCCCCCCCCCTCTTAACCAATGTAATGTTGGGCCATGAGCCACCCCATAAACCGTCTGGATGGAATATTGGGATTCTAAATGGTATTATAATGGGATAAGGGTGCCATTACTCTTTTCTACTCACGTACCAAATTAGTTGAGCCAAAACGCATATGCGTTATAATGCATATGTGATATCAATCACATATGCGATATAAATAAGCTATAACGCATATGTGTGTTTTAAAAATTTAAAAACTCGGTGGGAATAAGGTTTGGCATTATGCTTGGATTAGCTTCGAACTACCGAACCTATTTTCTAGGACAAAAAAACCAGGGTTATTGCTTGTCTTTTAGAATTCTATTAATATGCTCAGTTTTGATGGCGTGTTTTGCTTTGACAAACACAGTATTTTTTTATGAAAATTTAGAATATTGTAGAATACGATCTTACGATTTTGAATATGTAATTTTTTCCTTCAAATGTATGTTTTAATTATTTATTATTATTTTTCTAAATGACACACGTTAGTTTTCGAAAATAGATACATCGATTGTTTTTTATATAACTTTTGATTGCTTTCACCATTTTCCAAGAAAACTATATGGTACACTAGAAGAGAGCGAGCTCTATAATATTATATATATAAATCAAGAATTTCATTCATTTTTTCCTCTAAAGTGTTGCACCCGCACAAAACATTTTCATTTCGAGCTTTTCTGACTTCAATAATTAATAAAAAAAAATCATGAAACAGTATGAATAAATAGTGTTGTGCTAGGCCCATATGTCCTTTACATGTTTGCAAGATTTTGTACAAAATTGACATCAGTTACCTCATATATTGCTGCACCCGCACAAACATATATGTTATGATGTGTTGAATTTTTGAAAAACCAATTTCACGGAAACTAATTTTATAATCATTTACACACATTTTTTCTGCATAAATGGTATATATTATGAAATCTGATTCAATTACCTATATTTTGTCTTTTTACTTCATCTTCAAATACGTTAGGGAAGTACCCCTAATTCTCACCTAAATTCAGAGGTTCCAGGTTTTTCTAGTATTATGTGGCATCTAAAGTGTCTTTAAAGGAGTCCAGGATTGTGCATCAACCCTTTAGATATTTCCATCAATTCAAAAGGGGAAGATTGTTGAGATTACAAGTTTTCATTGATTTCAAAGGGTTTCACGTATGACAAAGGAATAACCAATAGATATGGTAGTAGGATGAATTCAACAATGACACAAAGGAAAGTCAGTACTGAGGAATTAGGGATTCTAAGAGTGAGAGAAGATAGATATGAATTGATCGATCACTGTAAGGATAGATGATGAACCTATAGGCCTAAGTCTATGTAGGTATTAATGGTTGAGATCGTGGTTGAATTTTGCAAGTTAGAGTTGCGAATGAGATAAATGGATAATTCTCATTCATATGCTTGAAGATCGTGTGGTGGAGATTAAAGGCAGAATAAGATCAGTGGATGAAGAAGATTCCGTTGATAAAAGAGGGAGGAGGATAAAACGTGAGTCAGGATACGAAATCAAAAACTAATCACCAAGAAGGAGATCGAGATCAACGGATGAGGTTGATCATGGAAGTAGATCAATGACTACCAGTTATTTCATGGGGAGAACTAGGGTGGATTAATAAAATCCCAATGTGCACGAAATTTGAATAAAATCCACCTTATGATATTTGGATTCCACCGTTGATCTAGATCTGATGGTCCTCATGTATTTCATAGATTCAACTAGCATGTGGCTTAACGTACTAGATGGGAGTGAAATTTCATTAAGAAATAGTTTACTGACAACATGGACGATACATATCAGTTAAGAGAAACTATGGAAGCCAATCTTGAGAAGATCGGTGATGGTGGATGATTTCCGCACAAAGAAAAGGGGAGATCCAGAAATCCACATCTGATCGTAGATCAATAGTTAGGATTGAATCCATAAGGAAATGTACGGTGGGGAATGATTTCCACATAAAGAAAAGGGGAAATCCACAAATCCACATTAGATCGTAGATCGATGGATAGGAGTGAATGCTCAAAGAAATCAATGGTTCATAAGAAAAGAGGAAAGCGGAAAGCGAAGAATCACAAAAATACTTTAGAAAATGTCACAGTTTCATATTTCGTATCCCGCAATCTGAAAGATCGACGGTCAAAAATAAATCAATAAAATATCAACAGTGCGGAACGCGGAAGGCGAAGATTTGCAAAAGCAACGTTTGATTTTTTGAGAACCCGCATTTTGGATCTCGCAATACAGAAGATCGATGGTCAGAAAGACATCCATAAAAGATCGACTGCATGGAAAGATTAGTGTGGAAAATGGAAGGCAGAGAATTACAAAAGCAACTTTTGAGTTTTTGAGAACCTACATTCTGCAACCCGCTATCCGGAATATTGACGGTAAGGAGATATCCATAAAAAATGAACGGTACAGAAAGATTGGTTCGGAAAGCAGAAATCATGAAATGATATTTGGAAAAAGTCACATATCCAATATCTGATTTCCACCTTAGATCGATGGTCATGAAAAGATTGAAGGAGATCAACGGTGCAGAACGGTTGAGGTGGAGAGCTAAGTGCGGAAAGATATTTTGAGAGATTTCACAGTTCGGCAATACAAATACGGCATCCTATCTTAGATATATGGACAGGAAGAAGCCCGATATAAAATCAACAACTCAGGATGGTTGCAGAATTGAAGAATGTGGAAGGCCATGACTGGAAGATTCATGAAGAGGAATGATCAATGAAATGTTAGAATGGTTAATAGATGCGCCCGTAGGAAGCGAGAAGGTATTTATTGACAGAATGATTGAAGGAAATAACTTGTCTCCATGATTATGAATGATAGAGTCCAATAAGTGAATAGAAGATTGATAAAAATCAGTCTAGGGTGGCAGGGTGGCATTAGGGTAGACTATAAGTTTGTGAAGGGTGTTGTAGC
Organism: Pseudotsuga menziesii; assembly: GCA_001517045.1. Taxonomy (NCBI): domain Eukaryota; kingdom Viridiplantae; phylum Streptophyta; class Pinopsida; order Pinales; family Pinaceae; genus Pseudotsuga; species Pseudotsuga menziesii. Next base: position 50,435 of record LPNX010847961.1, read on the forward strand.
ATCCTTGTCTGTTGTAGAAGACAGAAACCCAGGGTGTTGGAGCATCCTTGTGTGTTGTAGCAGGAAAAAACCCAAGGTGTTGGAGCATCCTTGTCTATTGTAGTAGGAAGAAACCCAAGGTGTTGTTGTATCCTTTCTGTAGCAACATATAAAGCAATTTTGTAGATTCATCTTATTAATGAGTTTGAATTGGTAGTTTTCTCTTTGAAGTTTCCATGATAAATTTGTGTCTTAACCTATTGGATTCATTTTTTGTTCTTATTTTAAAAGAAAAAGACAATACTGATTCACCCCCCCTCAGTATTGTGGGATAATCCAACAGAAACATGTACAACAAAATCTGAAGGCTACCTAAGATAGGCAAAAGAGTTATGCGGACTTAAAAAGAACTCTTCGGGGGTTTCAGGTAGGCGAGCATGTATATATAAAGGTAAAACCCAAGAAAATCTCTCTAAGGCTGGTAGATATTCAAAATTGGCACCCAGGTATTGCGGGCCATTTGAAACTTTGGAAAAAGTAGGGTCGATAGCATACGAGTTAGCCTTACCACCTACGATTAAAGCACATAATATTTTTGATGTTTCTATTTTGAAGAAGTACGTTGATGATGCTACTCATGTAATTGACAGGAATACAGTTATGCAGGTGGAACTCGAAGGAGAGTTTCAAGTGGGACTGAAGTGTATTCTCAAAGTTCCAGAGGTTTGTGGTGATATAGCCCTCCTGCGGCTGTTCCAGTGAAATCTGAATGAATTCCAGCGTGGATACAGTGTCCATTGATGACATTTTTTGCAAATTTGGTAACTCGAGGTCGTTTGATGCCGAAAACATCGACTTCCACAGCGCTGAGTCCTTCTGCTCCACCAATATCTGCTGCTTGTCACTCGTTAACTTCGTTTCCAAAAATGAAGACTACCGCGACTGGGACGCTGGATCCTCTTTATTAGTGTTGGGAGAGGGTTGAGTCGAAGGGGATTGGCCCAAGGAATATTTGAGGGTGCTATGCTGAATCTGCTTAGGGGTAAGAGAAGACGCCGATGAAATGTTGGGGACAGAATCCGGAAAGTTCAATTTGGCGTTGGGCCCCTTCAGACAATACACTGTGACATCATAGGCACGGGCGGCCTACTCGGGGGTTTTGTATGATCCCAACACAATTTTCCCTCAAGATCTCTGCATCCAGATTTCAGATACCCATCTTCCCCATTTCCGCAATCAGATTCCCTTATATTGGCGGGACCCACGATCTTGGTGTGATAAAGAAATGAGTTGGACATGTTCCTGCTGGGGGCATATCTCCATGTTTGGCGATGCAGAAGCTCTGAGTCCAAAATATTGATTTCAGTGTGGGAATCAGTGAAGTGAGCCCAGAAATGCAAAAGCCATTGTAGAGTGTGGAAGAAAGAAATACATGGAGGCGAATATATAGGAGTCAACGAACTAAAAATGGTGGAAGCGCGTATAATGAGTGTTCTTGTTTCAAACAAGAGGAAGATGTTGGAGGACAAGTATGTGACTGCAACCGAGTAATTCAATGCAAGACTGTCTTTGAATATGGTTGAGAACATGAAAGAGATGCTTTCGTCCATACGTTTCTGTGGTGGTGGGACACTAAAACCTATGGGGACACTAAAGAGTGAACGGTATTCCACGTAGGCAGGTTTTTTTTGTACGTTTTCGAGGCCAGGCCAAGAGAATTTCATTTGTCACATTTTTGTGAATTTAATCCATAAAATCTATAAAATTTGAAATTTTTATTGTTTGTTTGTTTCGTGATTTTAAACGTTCAAATAAAGATACATGACACGAAAACTCTTAACAACCGCACTTTATAAGATTTAACAATGATTTTACAAATTTTAAAAATTCAGTAAAAATCATAACCATAAATTAAAAATAATAATAATATTAATAATAATAATATTAATATAAACCAACAAAACAAACAATAACAAACACCAAGTTCTAGACTCGTTATCCCTCTTTCCCCATTGCTTATAGATATAGTTATTAAATACACTAACAGTTGTAGCATCCTTATTTGTTGTAGCAGACAGAAACCCGGGGTGTTGGAGCATCATTGTCTGTTGTAGCAAGGAAAAACCCAAGGTGTTGGAGCATCCTTGTCTGTTGTAGCAGGAAGAAACCCAAGGTGTTGTTGTATCCTTTCTGTAGCAACATATAAAGCAATTTTGTAGATTCATCTTATTAATGAGTTTGAATTAGTGGTTTGATATTTGAAGTTTCCACGATAAATTTGTGTCTTAACCTATTTGATTCATTTTGTGTTCTTATTTTAAAAGAAAAATACAATACTGATTCACCCCCCTCTCAGTATTGTGGGATAATCCAATAGAAATAGACACAACAAAATCTGAAGGCTACCTAAGATAGGCAAAAGAGTTATGCGGACTTAAAAAGAACTCTTCGGGGGTTTCAGGTAGGCGAGCATGTATATATAAAGGTAAAAACCCAAGAAAATATTCCTAAGGCTGGGTAGATATTCAAAATTGGCACCCAAGTATTGCGGTCCATTTGAAATTTTGGAAAAAGTAGGGTCGGTAGCATATGAATTAGCCTTATCGCCTACGATTAAAGTACATAATATTTTTTATGTTTTTGTTTTGAAGAAGTACGTTCATGATGCTACTCATGTAATTAACTAGAATACAGTTATGCAGGTGGAACCCGAAGGAGAGTTTCAGGTGGGACCAAAGCGTATTCTCGACAGGAGAGAACTTTTACTCCAGAACCATATCATCGGACAAGTCAAAGTGTAATGGAAGCACCTTAGTCCAGAAGAGTCCACTTGGGAATTGGAAAGTGATACATGAGAGACATATATTATCCTATTTCAAGATGAAATAATGGAAGAATAAAGGAAGAAAAATAATAACATTGAGGATGGTGTTATCGTCTAAGAGGAGGTGTATGTAATACACCAAATTAAAATAAAATATTATTCTTTTTGAATATTTTATTTTTAAAATATTTTTTACAAGAAAGTACAAAATAGATGTAATGGATTATTCTTATTTATTAAAAATACCGGAAGAAATTAGAATTGAAATAGTTGTTGAAAGAGAGTTTGCTGACCCACAAGGAGAAAAGACAAGTGGAAAAAGCTGTTGAGTGAGAACTCAAGATGCAGGAGGTCTCCTCCCCAAAATCAGGTCACAACTTTTTGCGGAGTGCTAAAGAGAAGGAGTCTTATAAATGACCAAGTCCTAGGAAAAATACTATATAATAGTATGTCCATTTAGCAAGTAGGAGGCTAGCAGTGGATAGAGAATTCATCTGTTAGTGCAAGAGATGGCGCATTGAGTGGATTTTTCCCTTCTGGTTCAGCAAATAGGTTGGGGGTTCTGGAGCAAGTGAGACTTGCTCTAGGAGTTGGTTGGAAGGAACAAATGTTTCAATTCTGTTTTCCTGACATTGGATTCAGGTTCCCTATTCTACTTTTTATCCATTCTAGACTTGTTTAAAGTAAATTTTCAAGTAAATCATGAATTGTATCTAAATTTTTACAGTAATGTTACTATGCATCTATTCGTATTATTTCCCTACCTTATGTTATTATGTAATGCAAAACTAATCTTAATTAACAGTCGTAGATTAAGCTTTAATATATTATAATGAAATTTATGTTGGGATTCCATACCCGGATCGAAGTTTCAATAAAGTGTTACCATAGATCAGGATAAAAGTTCTAATTCGTGTTGCAGTTGTACTATTACCGTATTTTAAATGCAAATATTTTCAACTAATTTGCTCTTCAAGGTTGATAATTTCCTACATAGCTAGACTTTGTCCTTTTATTCTAAATTCTATCAAATTAAAATGCTAAGTCAAACTATACAATCATATTGACAGAGATCTTTGGCTATGCCCGGATTTCCCTATATCTTTATTGCCGACTATTTTATTTTGCAAAAAAAATACATTTTCCAATATTCAAATAGTAAACATAAGAGTGCTAACTAACGTTTCCAAAACAGAGTAAGAGTCGAGACATTCTTCTTTTCAAATAAAAATAAAAAAGAAATACATATCATCTTTTTACAAACCATCCAAATGCAGATTGAGATCTACAGTAATACTTTAAAAACCAAAACACCCAGATTTGATTATTAAATCAACTAGTCGGATGGTGAATCATCAATAACAAACACCGAGTTCTAGAATCATTATCCCTCTTTCCCCATTGCTTACAGATATAGCGATTAAATACACTAACAGATATAGCAAGATTTAAACGATTAAAGAATTAAATGCAGTCTTAAAATTCAAATATACAACCTCTTCTTACGGGTATCTAACCCAAGGCTTTAACTCTCTTTTTTTAAACGAATTGATTCTACAATTTCGAAATCGAGTCACATAGATACTCATTTAATTCATAAATAACAAAAACCATCCAAACAACTATCACATGGTAGTAAGACCATTATAGAATGGCATCAATCTTGTCATTAATATGATGATAGGAACAGTTGAATAAGTGTCAAAACATCTGCAAACAACAAGATTTAGTGTATACCTCAGCAAACAACAAAGAGCTTTGTTAAAACCAACCAGGTAGTGGTTCGAGCAAGTTACACAATGCAAGTAGCCAAAAGGCCGAGCTCTCTCCTCAACCGGTAGCATACCAAAAGACAACCATAAAATGGAAACATCCAGACATAACAAAACCACATTAAACCATATAAAAAATGTTTTCCGACGTTTAAGACATATGGAGGGCCGAGATCTAATCTCGTGTACACATGCAAGCTTTCCATTAAAACTTCGTGGTTGCTATTCAACTCGCAGCGAGGACCAATTTATTACCGAGGTCAACTTCTGTACCAACAAATTATAACCCTTGTACCTCCCAATATTGCATGCAAAAACCATATGTTAATTAAACCCCAAAGTTGTATATGTCATAGTTTAAAACCACGACTAAGGTATGAGCAATATAACCAAGTCTTAAACCTTATTCATATACATGGTGTCTCGCGCTAAGAATATGGTCCACAACATGGTATTTTATATCAATATTTCATGGCAAGATAAATGGGATCAAGACTAGTGTTTAACACCATAGTTCCCCAAATTTTCCTCTTCATAAAACTATGTTGCTAGCATCATGTTTTAGTTGCTAGTCATGCTAGAGTTAGGGCGTGACAACTAAGGAAGAACCTTAGCATTTAGGCTAAGCAAACCTTAGCATAACCATATAGTAAATTTAAATATAAAAACCGTTAAGAACATCACCTTTAGGTGTGACGACATAGTGTCGATAATCATATGCAAACACCACTTAAAATATAACCTGTCCAAT
>LPNX010847967.1:0-34598 GCA_001517045.1 Pseudotsuga menziesii
ATGATTACATGGATTGTTGACTAGAGACACCAATATCCAATAGTGTGAGTACATGTTAGAGCATCATACCACCTACTACTGTGGTCACATACACCTAAGACACAATTTCATTTGTCTTGTACCTATGTCATATGGTCCAAACCTTGGTTATGTTGGTATAGCAAGGTATTTGTGTGTTTTGGACTCATTAATGCACCTAAGTGCCCTTTTTTAACCATTGTGGAGACATATGCACCCTCATTTATGACTACTCAGTCCTTGGTGTGATCCCCTTTCCTGAAAATAAGGAAATTGGTTGACTAGAGGTGCCCATGCATGGTATTTGGGTGTTTTTAGCTCTTTTGGAACATTTATTGCTTCTTAGAGCCAATCCCACTCACCCATTCCCTCCACCACGCTTAGAATACCCTCATTTATGTCCTATCATGTTCCAACGACGTTCCTACAGGAATTCCTGACCATTTGAGGTGGGTTGGGAGCTCATTGGTCCACCTAGGGGGTTTTGAGGTCCAATCTAAGCCTGCCACATTTATGCATCCAAATTTCCTCCAAAGGCTAACAATTTTTCTCCTATTGTATTATAAACATGTTCGATAAATATTCACATGTTGGACACTCCTAATAAACTTTGTTATTGACACCATTTCTATGTGTTAATTTCTGCATAATCTATGAATATCTTGAGTTGTGAGGATTCCCTTAGCTCCTAGATCTTGTTGTGAATAATATTTTCACATGGTATGAGATCTCTTTAGAGCTGCAAATCAAATCTACAGTGTTTGAGTTTCTATCTAGGGTCTTTTCCAGAAAAAATCAAGTGTTTGCATTGCAGGTAGTTCCAATGTTTTTTTCACACAATGCACAAGAAAAAATGGAGAAGAGTCATGTATTGCTTACCCCATTCAACTATTTCGAATGGAAGGCCAGAATGGTGATCTAGATGAGGTTTAAAGGCTTCTATAGAGTCACCATGGGAACTGAGACCGATCCCAACTCTGTTGTAGAAAAATCGAAGTACTTCAATAGACTAGATGAAGCATTCATGATGCTTTGTCTCAGTGTTTCAAGGGATATTCTCTTCCATGTAGACAATATTACTACACCCAACGAAGTATGGATCAAGATCGATTCATTTTTTGGGAAGCCTGATGAGATGAGAGGACACCAAATTTTAAATGAGTTGATCTCATTGAGCTCAACTCATTTTTAGACGATCCAAGATTTCTTCACAAAGTTCAAATTGTTGGTGCTTCAATTGAAACAATGTGGCATTGAGAAGAAATACGAGCAACTGATCTTGTCCATTCTTTTGAATCTAGGCCATTAGTACTCAATGTTTGTCTACACATTTCACTCAGGAGAGATAACAACTCGAAATTGGAGAATTCCTCCACTGGCAGACTTCATTGAGTCACTCACTCAAGAACACGACAAGTTGGTGCAAATGGGTAGCATAAAATCCACCAAGGATAAATCCCTTGCTGTAGGTGTTTCAAATCAATCCAAAGGTAAGAAGAAAGCCAAAGATTCGAAGCAACAAGAGAATAAGAAGCAAGAGAATCCCAAATCCTCAGATGGGGTTTTGAATCCTAGTAAGGACAAAGAGAAGAAGAAGCAAGATAAGGAAAAATGCACTTATTGTCACAAAGGTTGGCATCCAGATAGTGCATGCATGAAGAAAACCATTGATATGATGGTGCAACTCCTTGAGAAGAAAAACATCCAACTTAAAGAAGGAGCAAGGAAGAAAGAGGGAGGTTCAAGCTTAGAGAACAAGGAAAGATTCCATGATTTGGTTGTTGGATATTCAAGCTCTTCTTCCTTCATCATAGATTCAGGTGCCTCAAGGAACATGGATTCCATGCATGATTCCTTCTCGAATCTACATCCTTACAGTGGTCCATTCATTCTCATGGGCGATGATTCATATATCCAAGCCAAATCGATTGGTAGGATCGATCTAGAAGATTGGTGTTGTTTGTGCCTGATCTTGCAGCAAACCTACTCTCTGTCTATGAAATGACACACACAAGTACAACCAAGAGATTAACATTTACTCAAAATGACGTGGAGATCTCAGAAATCTTTATAGGCCAAGTTGTTGCAGTGGTTTTTGTTGACCATGGTTCGAGAATGTACAAATTCTCTCACTTCCTTCCAAACTCCCAAGGGAATGCGCTTCTATCACATGCCAATGAGACAATCAATTTGTGGAATAAGAGGTTTGTACACCTCAATTACAGGTACATTCAAGCAATATGCAAGGAAATCATGGTGGAAGGGCTTCCTAGGATCAAGTTTTCCAAGGGAACTTGCAAAGGGTGCATAGTTGGGAAACATGTTGAGCACAAATATGACAAAGGAAAGGCAAGGAGGGATATCCAAATGCTTGCTCTGATTCGTTCAGATATGATAGGGCCTCATCCCACACCCTTATATGGGAATTCAATGTATGTGTTGACCTTCATAGATGATTTATCAAGGTACTATTGGGTGTATTTTCTCAAGCTAAAATCTGAAGTTTTTGGGACTTTCAAAGTGTTCAAAGCTTTAGTGGAGAACATGAGTGGGAATAAAAGAAAGGTTCTTAGGAACAAAAATAGTAAGGAGTATGTCAACAAGAAATTACATCATATTTGTGAAGAATGTGGCATCAATATGCAACATTCTGTGTTCTACACACCACAACAGAATGGTGTTGCAGAGCGCAAGAACAAAACTCTTAAGGAGATGGCTACATGCATGATGGAGGCAAAGGATTTGAATCCTAAGCTATGGGATGAAGCTATCAATTTTTCTGCATGTGTTTAGAACAAATATCCACACAAAGCATTGGAAGGAAAAACTCAATTTGAACTTTGGAGTGGTCACAAGCCCAATGTTTCTCATTTCATGATTTTTCGCTCAAAGGCTTGGGCTAGAATTCCTCTCGAGAAGAGAAAGGCCTTGCAGCCTCAAATCTTGGAGTCCATTATGGTTGTATATGATGAATATGAAAAGGGATACATTATATTTGATCCCTCATCTCAGAAAACATTCATTGAAAGGAGTGTACAGTTCGAAGAAGAACCCATGTAGGAAATCGAACTAGACAACGGGGATGCTCACATCCTCCACTCCATGATGATGTAAGTGATGAATCTTTCTGTGATTTTTTTTATTATGATATTTAATATGATGTTGATGACATTCATACATATCATGACTCACCCATAAGTCCAAAGTGGGATGATAAAACCACACAGGCATCTGGTGATCTTGCTGGAGATCCACTAGACTCTAGGAAGACTAGATCTCAATTTCACAATGCTTTCTCTACTTGTGAATTTAATATTTCAGAGAGATGATTTATGATGGTTGGATATGATCCTTATAAATATCAAGAAGCGTCACTTGACCAAATATGAAGAGAAACCATGCAATAAGAGTTCAATACTTTGCAAGACAATGAGACTTGTGAATTGGTTCCCCTACCCTCCAAGAGGAAACCCGTGCAATGAAATAGGGTCTATAGGACCAAAGAGGCTGTTGATGGTTCTTATATCAAGTACAATTCCAGGTTGGTTTCCAAAATCTTCTCTAAATTCCAAGGAGTGGACTATATAGAGACATTTGCACCAGTTGCAAAGATGGACTCTATCAGGCTAGTTTTAGCCATTACTGCATCTAAGTGATAGGAGGTTCACCATATGGACGTGAAGAGTGATTTTATTCATGGTGATATTCATGAGGATATTTAAATGCATCATCCTAAAGGTTTCATTCATGATCCTTCACTTGTTTTCAGGTTGAAGAAGTCTCTTTATGGCCTCAAGAAAGCCCCCAAGGCTTGGTATGCCAAGATGGACAATTTTCTGCTATCGCTTGGATTTGAAAGATGCACATCTGATCCTAATGTATATTTTGTTGGAAAAAATGACCACACTGAGAGGGGGTGCAGGGTGAATCAGTGTGAGATATATTTTGAAACTTTTAACCTTCTTTTAGTCAATCAGAGCATATCAATCATTATGTCCTCATTTGCATAATAAAATTTATCACGAGTCATAAGCAAAAACATCACATAAAAAGAGACAAGAATATATGGTATTTTGATTTTTATTTATTGTACGTGGAAGACAATAATATTCTTGATTACAATCAGCACCAACTGATAAGAAGAGCACCAACTCTGCAACGGGACCCTGCTTGGTTTCTTAGCTCCAACTAAGAATGGTTTGAGGAGTCCAATCCTCAAGTGCAAGTCATCACTTATAAGCTTGATTCCAATCACTGATTGTCATCAATATGCTTCTCAACCATCTCTGATCATGCTCATCATCTCTGCTTATCAACGCTGCTCATCATCTCTACTGCTGGTCATAGGTTTGCTCATCAATATACTCATCAATACTGCTGCTCCTCAATCATCTTGTTCATCTGTTCACTTCTACTCATGACTACTTCTCATGAACCTCTGGTCAATCCTTCTTCTACTGGTCAACTCTACTAGTCATTCTATGTTTCTCACCCTCTTCTATGCTCACCATTATTTACTTCTGTAATACTGATCATCAAAGCATCATCATCATCATAGACTTAAGGCATGTATATGTCATCAAGGTTCCAAGATTACCAACAAGGTTTGAAACATCATGGGGTATGCATTATAGTGTTCAAGGTACTATCATATCATCAAGGCATCAACAAACACAACTTACCTGATAGGAGCAGTGTCATCACTGTACATTAAAACACTTAGTACAGTCCTCTGTCCATCATTCTTGCACATCACAAATACTTCTTGTATATTAAGAATACATCATCATCATCAACATCATATTACTATTTTACACACTACATGATACTTCACTATACATACATACACTGTATCACAGTACATCAATTTCAGTCTTGACTGTGTATTCTAGTCATCATCCTAGTATCATCATTCACATCATGCATCTTCATACTGTATTACAATAGTATAACACTCAACATTAATCATACCTTGTTATATGCCAAAAATGTGTAGTATGCATCATTATAGGGTTTACTTCATTAATATACCATTGTATGGTTGCATGCATGATCTTAACTCAAAACCAATTTGAAGAATAGTTTAGGGACTATTTGTCTTATCAGTAATTGTTGACACTTCACCCTCTTCATTCACTTCATGAGTTAGGTCACACCTTTCTTCAAAGATGATGCTGCAAAAATCATCATGGATATTGTGTAGATGGTGAAAAGCCTCCAACCAACATAAAAGATTAATGTAATGGTGCCTTCACAACTCTTCAACCCTTGACTTCTCGACTGCTGCAAATACAAGTTCAAACTTGTTTAATATTTCTCTTCTTCAAAAACATGTCACGGTACCATGTTGTAGCCGCTGCCTTCACAACTCTTCAACATGCTGAAGAAAGGTGACTGTGGTAAAAAATTGTCTCTGCTGTAACCATCTTTTTGCTGCGGCTTAGTCAAACTCCACCAAAACTGTTCTTCCACGATTTTTTTTTTGCCTCAGTCAATACCTACTCAATGAAAAATGTTAAAACATTTTTCAGGACTGTATGAACAAGCTCATATTTGTGGTGGAGGGAAGCCAACTTTCATCCTGGAAACACCCAAAAAATTGTCACAACTCGAGCTTGTTGAGGACCTTGTCACAAACTTGGACAGCTGGAAAATTTTGTGGTCCTTCTCTATAATTCGGGACCACTTCACCTTAGTTTGCTGCGAATTTTGGGACCATTCTGCTGTTACAAATTTCGGACTGTGTAAGACCTAGTAAAATCCCCAAGACAAGTCACATAACAGACTGTCATAAACCACCGAAATCCCAGACATAAAAATCAGACTTCAAATTTCCTCAGTCAAATACACCCAAAAATCACAAAGAAACTTTAAATTTTTTCTTACCCAAATGAAGGTGTTTTCTCCTTATTTATACACATTGTCATCATTATTTTTGAGCCGACCTGTCCAATATATATATATATATATATATAGTTTGAATTTTAATTTATGGAGCCGAATTCAAGGTCAATTAGTTATGAATTTTTATTTTATATTTTTAATATTTAATTTTAATTTAAATTCTTATTGGGTTCGACCTTCACATCATCATTTTAATATCATTGTATCATCATTTGATGGGGGCTTAGGGTTTGTTTCAATCCATTAAGGTCATCAAGGACCCTGTTGGCCGGAGAAACTATCCTAGGCCAACTTACGGAAAGACAGCCCACACACTTGACTTAATGCAATCTTGTATGTGTTTAAAGTAACTGTCCTTCATAGGATTAAGGCCTTGCTGCATGTATGATGTGCTCTCATAATAGAAAGTCTCTCTAAGGTGGGTGTGTGCCAAGTTTACTCAAACCAAACTGATAACAAATAAGATAAATTTAACCTAATGACTAACTAATGCTAAAGATTATCTTAAGCTAAATGTAGAAAATAGTAGCTCCTAATTCTATTCTATGATAACCTAAATGCAGACTACCTATCTTGGCTAAGAGCATGAGTTAAAATTAATATTAATTCAGCTTGCATTTAAAAGATAAACATATGATAATTTAAATTGAAGAACAGTCTCACAATCAAACTATTACATGCTAAAAAAAACTTAAAAGCTTGTTGAGGCCTGGAAATTCATAGGCAACAACAGCAAGGGATTCTCCCCAGTCAACGTTCCCAACTAGCCCGTGACTGTTTGGTATAAGGAATTCGTCCGGTTTGCGGTCTGGCTACCGTAGGTCAAGTAACAAAAGGGTTTACCGGTTTCGGCCCGGTCCACCGTATGTCTTTTGTAATTTTGACTTAAGATATGATATGCACGTGACTAATTAACCATGCAGGGTGATAAAGGATGCAAGGAGTAGTCACAACGTGATGCGTAGGTTCTTACCTCTCGTCTTAGAACTCACAAGCATCTGAATCGCATATGCAACAATAAAGTAAAACTATCTATCTATCTATCTATCTATCTATCCCCGGGAAGCCAAATTGTAACTTATTTATGAGTAATGTATATTGTGCATGCATTATAAAGAGAAATTACAGATAGCTGATATTCCTTCCTACAACACATGAACGATTAAATATTTTTAGACAATCAGATAGCCAATTGTTTTATGAACAGCATGCACTACTCATGGTGGTAATTTCACAGAATAAACCAGAAATCATTTAAACAAGAACATAGGCTCTAAGATTTAGAACGATCTCACAGTTAATGGACAAAAACTGGAAAAAACGAAATAGTTCATATTTCACCAATCCATAGCATAACATTTGAACGTCCCACCAAACTTTCTCCGACAGGCAAACAATAATTCTTTATTGCAAAAAAAAACAGTTCTTCTTACAATATCTCTTTACATGTCTAACTGGGAAAAAGCCCCTCTCTGTTCTAACTTTCAAATATTTAAACTAAAACAATAGACCATTTGGGCTGCCCCCCAAACGTGTGACCCTTTGGTTCCTCAAACGTTTCATATCCCTCTTTTTTATCCTTTTTGCGTGCACTCAAGATCCGCTGAGTAACTGACATGTAAACATAGAGATTATATTGGAAAATGTTGCTGTAATACAAATTTCTCATAAGCATGAATATGAATACCTTATGACAGATAATGAAGAACCAATATCAACTTCCCCGTCACCACTTGAGCTTCAAGAAGTTGATCAAATCAAGAAAAAAGAAGAAGAAGATGTTCGGTCTCATGAACCATCCTTCATTGAAGGGTATTTGAAGATGAGTGAAAGGGATATCCAAGAGGCCCTTAGAATATTCCATGAAACTCAAGCATTGGTATCAAATTCTTGTTGGAAAGTTTCTTTATGGAGGAGCCATCCTTCCTTGAAGACATGGAGAAGATTCAAAGAGCAATGCGCAACATCAAAGGTAATTTCATGTCTTTTCTTTTTGATAGAAAAAATGTCACTGATCTTAGTGAATGATTACATGAATCATACTTGAAGAATAATGAAGATATTTATAAGCTCAAAATTTAAAATGGGCAACTTCTTGAGAGGTTGCAAGATACTTGTCCTTCCTCCTATGTTTCAGATTGTCATATGGTAGATTACTTGGAGAATTCTCATGACACGATGGTTCATGAGAAACATGAAAAATTGCAGGTTCTTGATGTGTTTGGATATTATATTGATGATATCCAATCACTTGTTGTGGTGGAAGAGGAACTTGAGTTGCCTCTTGAAAATGGTTACACAATTTTTGAAGAAGTGCATGATTCCACCACCTTGGAACCAACCCATGAGGAAAGTTTTGCATTTTTAAGGTAGGCACATAATCATACCTCTATGGATCCTTCACATGGTGAAAATTTTTCACTTTCTGATCATTTGGGCGAGTTGGTTCTTTCTCCTACATCATACACTTCTAAATTTTGCAGCATTCATCATAATGAAGTATGGGTGAAAGGTTTCTTTTTTATAGTGCCACATGAAGATTATGGAATTTCTATCTCTCCTTTTAATTATGACATGATTAGAGAACCATATTATTTAAATTTGCAGTAGCATCCATTTTTACATTATGATGATACACATCTACATGGATTCACCTATGGTATTCACTTGAGTCACTTGGAGACTCATGATTTTCCTTGCTCCTTTCCTAGTCCATTTGATGTTGGAGGAACTTCATCCCACACTTGGGTGAAGATATATATGATTGAATAAAATTATTCTTGGCGGCGACATAATCTGTTATTTCATGATGATATACATATTCATGGGTGTATTGATGATAATTCTTTGAGCCACTTGAAGTCTTCATGTTTTCTTTGCTCCTTATTTGGTTCATATTTTGGTGGAGGTTCTTCATTCACTTCTTGGATGAAAGAACACATGGCTGATTATATTGATGCACACTATATATTTTTGGATAAGCATTATGGACATGGGATCCTCACCTATGTCATTGGGGCAGATCTAATATAAGAGTTTATGCTTGTGTGTATGGGACGCATGATGATCTACTTGGATGTACAAGCACTTTCACGATTCTTTGATGAGGTACCTTCTTGATGTACATTTTTAAGATGTTGTTATGTAATTTAATGATCTATATTTTGTACTCATGATTCCTGGAAGGGTTTGATGCAAGCAATGGTATCCAGACATTGATTGGTTTCATCTCACTTGGCGTAGCAGTTCAATTGTTGGTTTGAGAAAGCAAACCAACCTTCCGTTGTTTGAGTTCATCTTTGCAGAGCAGTGTTCCAATTTCCTATGTGGGAGACCTTTTGAGACATGGATTCAATTTTCACATGATTGGTGTTCATGGCATTTCATCATAGACATTTCACACCATGAATGTATCAAGATCATATGGGACCCTAGGATCATTTTGGGTCTCAATGGTTTCAATTTTGGGGGCAACAAGCAGCATTGGAGATTTAGTCATCACTTAAGAAGATGATAGTAATTAGAGTAGTTCAGCAGCAAGCATGGTGGTTCCTCTTTGGAATTTTATAGGAATATTAATAAACTCAAATTTTGGTAACTCAGTAACAACTTTAAAGAATTATACAGAAGAAAAATGGGGTGAAAGTTGAGAAAAGGTTTCCAAAATATGGAGGTAAAGATTATTTGTGCAAATTTGGTTTTTATGGATTTGATTAATCCTTTTGGTGTTATTGGAAATGTTACATGATATATTGATATGCACAATCCACATCTCTTTACTTTTGGGAACACAAAATTGCAGTACATGAGTGCCACTACCCAAATTACAGCTAAAGAAAATTAATGAGCAAAACCATAAGAGAGCACTTGGTGCAAAGGAAGGAGTACCAAGTGAAGATGCCACATGGGAAGAGGAGAATATTTTTCAGAATCCAAATCTGAAATTTATTGAGGACAAAAAATATTGGGTGGGG
Source organism: Pseudotsuga menziesii (assembly GCA_001517045.1). NCBI lineage: Eukaryota > Viridiplantae > Streptophyta > Pinopsida > Pinales > Pinaceae > Pseudotsuga > Pseudotsuga menziesii. The sequence goes on from LPNX010847967.1 coordinate 9,897, forward strand.
AGGACTGTAATGTCCCCATTTAAATAATTACATAGCAGGACAATTCCATCAATCCTACTAGTTCCCTAGGTTGGATGGATACATTTGGAATTTTAATAAGGGAGATAATAAATGATGTTCAGAAATTAGAATGGAATAAATATTTAATAATGGAGCTAGTTAAATAAATATAAGAGAAAATTGAAGTCGCAATGGAGCATGGAGACACATGAATATTATGGGGTCCACACAAGCTAGAATTTCTGTGCCACATGGCATCCTCCTCTTGCAATTTCAAATCCATGGGAAGCCTAATGTTCTTGGATGAGTTAGAAGGCTAATACAATTTACCATATGCATAATAGGTCGAATTTGGAAGGAAATTTAACTAACATGGGATAGGAAGAGTCAAATGGGAGCTTCTTGGACACTTGGGGCTAGATTCCCTAACATCTATGACATCTATGACACCAATGATGAAGATGCTATGAAATTTATGACATATTGCAGACTTGAAGGCTGAAATATGACCATTATGACATGTCAAGCCTAAATATATAATCCAAGAAGGTGCTCATGAGAGTTGGGGAATATCAATGGGTCCCTACTCAAATTGGGGGAAGATGGAAGACTAGGGAAGGGAGGACACATGGAAAATATTGAGCACACATACTAATTCGAATTGGCTTGAGCTTGTGGATGGATTGGTAACATGTTGGTAACCTTAAAAGGCTAAGGATGTTTATAAAATACCGGGATCAACGAAGAGAAGGGATTTTGATCATTTGAGAAATTTGCATTTGTGAAGAGAGAGAGCTAGTGGATGACTAGTTTCTTGCCTTAGGCAATTTCGAGGGTGAAAGATTCCCATCCAAGTTAGTATTTGGAGAGGCCATTCAAGTATTTCGTGGAGATTTAATGGATTTTGTATTTTCAGGTGTAAGCTACAGTGAATCTCTTGGTTTATTCTAGTGCAACACATTCTCTCAACCATTTGCAGTCTTTATTGCATATTCTTGCTCATGGAGGGATTACGCTTTTGGTGAGATATTGTACTCTTTGGGAGAGATTATCATGGTCCATTTATGATTGTAATAAGATTAATAAAATCATTTATTCATATTCATAAAGTCTCAGGTCGAAATACCAAATGATTGTATGTAAAAGTGACTATTAATGAGCAAACAATGACCATTTCCTCACTATAGTGATGCATGCCATTGTAATGTTGATGATTTAGAATAAAATAATGTTTATATGATATATTTATGATGAATGGAATTAAATTTATGAGTATTACAAGTTTCATATCCAAAACTTAATAATTTGAAGTCATCTTACTCAGTTTATTTGCATTTGGAAAAGATTTGGTGCCATTTCCCCAAGGGTCTAACTAGTGATTTTGTAGCTGTTTGGGAGAGGGTTATAACAGAATTTATAAACTGAATAATAATGCACATGAGACCCTGATAATTTCCCTTCAACATACCCTTCCTCTTTTCAGAAATTCGAGTGGGTTTGGGAGCATTTGGAAAGCCATTTTCAACATTTACCCTGGGGGAATTGGAACCCAATTTGCTAGTGAAAACGCCTATCTTGAACAGAATATTAAACAAGTTTGTAGAAGTATTTGGACGGTCATGAATCATCATTGAACATAATATTCAATTCTTAATATTAGTTATATACCTTCTCAGAGTATTTGGGAGCATTTTGGTCATTTTGGAGACCTAGACATCAAAACTAGTCAAAGGTCGAAATAGGGAAAAAAGTGAAAATTGGTCATTTTAATAAAATTTATTAAATAGGGAAATTATATTTCGACCGACACTATCACACAAAACTCAAAATTTGGCACTGAGGTGTTTGAAAAAACTTAAAGAAAGTTACCTACAGATTTGTTTTCCAAAACGTCGTTTTCTTCCGTGTGACATTTAGTACCCAACCACCGTATTTATTGAGGTTTCAATATATTTTTATATATAAGCATGGTGGGGTTTTTATGTACTATTACCATCTCCACATTTTAGAAACATCTAGTCATATTTTGCTACTTGGAGCCTACATATTATTTCGGCAAGCCTCGTACCCTTGTTAGAGTTCGTAAGGTAGGCCAAAAACCTTATCTTCGTGCTATTTTGTGTTAAAAGGGGCTTGAAACAATGGTGTTGTGGGGATTTAGGGTTACAATGTTAGTTTTTTTTCCATCACCATCCACAACCGTGGTTTTAAAATCCAACCCCCCATCCCGTAGATTTTTGTTTTGACCGTCCAACTGCCAGAGGTATCCCTAGTCGGGTTGCAATAGAACCCTTGGATATGGGTCTATTGAACCTCTGGGGTTTTTCTGATGAAGTTGCGGCAGGTCGAGTGTCTCACCAACTGTGCCTTGTTTGGTTTATTTTTATATGTGGTAATAGGGGAACAATTAATGGATTCACACTTAGAGGACCACCACGTTTCAAAGTCTGGCTTAGGGTTTTATTTTTAGGTAGCCTGCTTTTTTCCTTGTGGTTGACACTGTAGTTTAAGATGTTTTCACAGTTTTTTAGGTTCAAGCTAGGGTTTTGAGTTTTCCCCAAGATGCCCTGGCTTCAAAGTACAAATCCTTTATCGCATTTTTTTTCTTCTAATTGTTTTCTTACCATCAAAGAAAATCCGTGAAAAGAGGTCTCAATTTTTTAGTGTGTTAAAACCTAATGAAAAGAGATCAAAAAGTTTGCAGATAATTAGCATTTATGTTTAAAATAATGAGAGATCTCTCTCCCAAAGAGACACCTACACCTATACTGATAAGTTTCATTCACGTTTTAACCTGATATATACCCTAATTGTAAGTGAAAACTGCTGGACAATTTTTGAGAGAGCTTTCTTTACATCACAAAGTTACTTTTGAATGGCCAAGGATGAACTGGTAAATACATCTTTGTTATCCTCCATCATAATAAACACTCATTGCAACTCTTACTTTTTGAAAGAAACCATGATTTTTTATCTTATTTTTTCATTGATATTTGGAAATCTCAACATTAGCTTCTCATTTCAATATTTCGTGTTGATATGAATGCATGTTGTTTCAATCAAACTATCACTAAGAGATTTATTTATGTGGTTATGTTACAACTTTAGTCCTCTCATCACACCATGCCAAAGAAGGGTGGAAAGAAGAAGGCCAAGGTCCCCGAGGAGGACTCATACTTGGAGTTTTTTCCCAGAATGGAGATAATTTATGCAGACACGAAAGCTGTCACAGGGGATGAACAGGAGTTTTAGTGGGGTCAGATATACCATATGATAAAAAACAGAATGTACCAGATGCATGCATAGAATATATACCTTTATATGTGAACATAAGGAAATTAGGTATCACAAAGGTAGCCACGCGCCCTGAGATCTTCCCTTGTGTTGAGGTGATCGGATGGATCCTACCTCGAACAGATGCAAATATTATGATTCTTTCCAACACCAAAGGACAAGCCTTTACTTCCATCAGCCCTGCATATATAACTAAACCTTTCAAATTACCCACTCCATAGACTATGATGACGAATGAATGGGTGAAAATAATAAATTTGGATGCCTTTGAATGTGTTAAGCAGATGATGGTAGCAAGGAAGCAACTTCACCAGAAAGTCACTGGTAAGGACACGACTACCAGCTTACGCACCACCTACAGGATCATAGCTCTGATGCTAAATAGAATCTTTGGTTGAGTGAATGGGAAATTCTACAAGATGAGTTGGATCCTGTTGATATACCATGTGGCCATGAAGGAAACCATCCTTAACTAGGAAGATGTTGTAGAAAATAGCTTGTCATCCTATATAGCTACTGCACAAGGAGGCCTGACTCAAACAAAGTCAGAATTTTACATGGGATCTTATTTGATCGATTGTATATTATGCCTACACCAATTCCCAAAGCTCAATTGTGATTGGGATCATACCAAGACTCCTGTATATGCCACATATCAGATTCTATGGGCTCACAAATACTCCAGTTACTACAAGTTGATATGTGAGGAGTTTCTTATGCCTCTATATGAGTTTATCTTTGTCAAGGAACCCGAGTGTTTGTCAGAAGATACCATGGATTTCATATGTGTGTACGGGGACTATTATATCTCCAAGGAGGGCACCTATATATGGATGTATGGAGGATCCTGAGTTCCATAATTATTTTTGAAATATGCCATAGACTATGTAGTCCATAAGGAGGAAGTGAGACAATTATTTATTGATGGATTCGTAAATTTCTTATTCGATATGAAGAAAGAAGTCTTCCCACCACTGCCATTCTGCATTGGAAGCTATAAATTCATAAAGGTAAAAAGTGCACCACATTTTGTAAGGGATCTAGAAGGTATTCGCTTCGAAGAAAAGAGTTTCCCCAGGAATGACACCTATGACAAGGTTGCAAAACGTTGTGCATTTGTAGGAGCACATTTTGAATACTCCCATCATTTTGACAAAGATGAGAAAGTATACAGAAATTCCTGCAATATGACCTCCTTGAGTAAGCGGTTCAAAAAGAAGATCACAACTACATGAGGCAAAGGTAGCAGCACCACCACAGGACAACAGAAACAACAGGAAGAAGCTGCTAAGAAATGAGAAGAAGGTGTCCGAAGCCTAGTGGAAGAAGTTGAGAAACAATTAGATGAAGAGGCTCAAAGGAAAAGGGTAGAAGAAGAGAAACTACAACAGAAGGTAGAAGAATAATGACTTCGACATGAAAAAGAAGAAAAGCTACAAAGAGGATTAGAAGAAATATTGCAAAAGGAAGCTGAGAAAGCAGCTGAAGAGTTAAGAAAGAAGGAACAGGATGACAAGGACAAAGAGAGTTTGGATCAAGACACGGCCCAAGATAATCCAACCGATCCTCCTACCCCATCAAGTGACACAATAACATGAGGCCACCTTCCTCTTACAGATTTTGGATTGGTATCGTTCACTCGATCCAAGAAACATGTAGTGGCCAGCCCAGACACGACATTCTTCGAAAAAAAAAGAAATCCATTGTCAGGAGATCAGAAAAGAGATTAAAAATCGAAGATCAACCCGATGTGGCCACGGTAACTGAGAAGACAGTCATGTAAGGCACGAATAAAGATCCTCAATTCCTAGCATATGTAAGCATAGTAGTTGCACAAGAAAATGCAGATAATGTTAACAAGTTGGTAGGAGATGCTAAACATTGCAAGGAAAGAATGCTTAAGATGAAGGATGCTCTGGTAAAGGAAAGAGGAGAGGGTGGAGAATTGAAGAGAAAAAATGAGGCAACTCTTTCAAAATTTGAAAGGCTACAAAAGGCATATCAGGATTTAGAGTTAGAAAAGGAAGCATTGGAGCTTTCAACTACAATCATGTAAGGAGAGAAAAAGGACTTTGAAGACAAGATTTCATAATTAGAAGGACATAAATCTCCAGCAAGCAGACAAACGAGAGAGCTCAGAACCAGAGTAGAAGAGCCGGAGGAATAAAACATAATACTGGATAATCAACTTAAAACAGCTAATGAAAGGCATCCTAATATCACTCCCTTCCGTGATAAAGCTCACCTAATCCAGAGGAATATGCATCAAGTACAATTAAAACTCGCAGACGGAATATATAAGATCAAGCAAGCATAGACGAGGTTAAAGTAAATTTCAGCAGTATCGATTGATTTCAGACAAGGGCTATTAAAATTTGTAGAAAAGGTTCAAGGCCAGATGACTTGGGTTGAAGCCAATTCAACATTTCGTGCAGACTAACCTCAAAATACAGAAGAATGATTGAAGATAGAAATAAAACTCCTAGATTTCTGCAAGAAATCTGCTTTGAGACTGACTGTTGCAGTAAAAAAGACTCTGGAAAGATGCACAAAATTCTACAAGAAAATGCACATAGTGCATAATAAATTCCAAACTTCTTCGGCAACAAAGATCAAGGAGTTTCCAGACAAATATCAACGTCTAAAGGATCTCTAGGACATATTGTAGGAAGATGAGTAAAGCATTCAAAAAATTGAATGCATCACTGAAGAAGTGGTAAAAAACTAGATAGCATAGGCTTCGGTTAGTAATTTCCTATTAGAGGACTGGCACAGAGTGAGTCCACCCAAAATGGCAGAAATAGAGTTACAACTGGCTGTGAATGAAGTGACTATCAGACTGTTGGAGCCAATAGACTACAGGACTATCGTTGAAGGAGCTGATGCGTGGGGCGAATTCATTGAAAGACCAGCTGGGCCTACTTGAGACTTTTTCTTTCTATGTTACGACAATTTATGTAATTTATTTTATTTTATTTCAATTTTCCTAGTGTAAGGCACTAGAGGATAAATTTTGAAGTCGAAAAGTCATGGAAGTTAAAAATTTAGGGCAGTCAAAAATCCATTTGTAATAGTATTATAAATAGGAGTAAAAGATAGATTATAAGGGACTTTCACTAGCGCAAGCACGCTGAGTTATTTGTATGAAGAACTAATTTTTCTATGAATAAAGAAGAACACATTTTTTTCAGGGGAAGGACTGTACAAGCTTTCACGTGGATTGTATGGAGTGCTAATGTTGAATTACTTCTTATTTAGCTCCCGTGCAACTATGAGATGGTTCTGACCTAATGAATTATTTATGCAATGATGAATGATTTTGCTTTCTATTTGAAATATTGTGGATATATTGAGTAATGAAAGTTTTACCATTGCAAAGCTATCTTTGTTTATTTTTCTACTGTAAATATTGTTAGATTTTTAGCATTCAAGATAGCATTATCTTAGGATATTTAACTAACAGAATAACAAGCACAACAATCAAACACAAGAGACAATAGACACAAATATTTTCCTTGGGGAAGACATAAAGGAGAAAACCCCGCAACTTCCTCAGAGATAGAATCAACACCAAAAGAAAAACCCCAAAATAGTAAGATGATCTCCCGATAGCAGTATTCTCTCTCTCTCTCTCTCTTGTCCCAACAACTTCTTCTCTCTCAGTTATGCGGTACAACTGAGTGTGAGTGAATGTGTGATAAATAGGGACTCTCACTCTCTATTGATACTAATTCCCAACTTGACAATAACTCACTAGGGCCGAATTCTCTAGGAGAGTCTAATAACCCTAGGGCTCCACAACTGGGGGGATATAACCCTTGATCAATAGGAAGTGTTACCCTCTATGACTTTACATGACTTATTTACATTATTGAATCTCCCAATAGGAACATCGGGGCATGACATGATTCAATTACATTACAGATACTTCCCAGAATAAACATCGAGATACAATACATGAAATATACAAATGAATACATTCCTTAGTTACAAATACATAAACACTCCCTCTTAACTAGGAAAGTATTCTCTTGACACAATCTATCAGCACAGTTCTTCTTCTTTGTATCCACTAGATCATCATTGAGTTCTCTTCATCTTCATCTTCAAGTCATCTTCATCTTCAATTCATCTTCATTACTGGATATGGATCAACACTCGATCTAGATCATCACTGCTGGATCATCATCACTAGATATGGATCATCACTCGATCTGGATCATCACTACTAGATCATCATCACTGGATATGAATCATCACTGGATATGGATCATCACTAATGGATCATCATTACTGGATCTGGATCATCACTTGATCTTGATAATCACTGGATCTGGATCATCACTGGATCCGGATCATCACTGTTGGATCATCATCACTGGATCTGGATCATCACTGGGTCATCATCACTGCTGCTATCTCTCGATTCTTCTCGTCATAGGAAGTTCTACAGATCCAACCCTTTTTCATGCTGGTTGTAGTCCTAGCCTCCATGTAGGTATTCTACAGTGCTTATATCTGACCCTAAGTCAGAATGACCCACCCAGCACTTACATATGACCATGAGAGGAACACATCCAACAACCATGTTAGAAAGGCATGCCCATCACTCACATCTGACCATGGGAGGAACACATCCAAGAACCATGTCAGAAAGGCTGAGAACTCACATCTGATCATGGGAGGAACACATCCAAGAACCATACCGGAAAGGCTCAGCACTCACATCCGATCATGGGAGGAACACATCCAAGAACCATATGGAAAGGCTCAGCATTTCTATCTGACCATGGGAGGAACACATCCAAGAACCATGTCAGAAGGGATGAGCACTTATATCTAACCATGGGAGGAACACATCCAAGAACCATGTCAGAAGGGCTCAACATTTATATATGACCATGGGAGGAACACATCCAAGAACCATGTCAGAAGGGCTCAACACTTATATCTAGCCATGTGGGGAACACATCCCGCATCCATGCCAGAAGGGATCAACACTTATATCTAGCCATGTGGGGAACACATTCCACATCCATGCTAGAAGGGCTCAACACTTATATCTGATCATGTGGGAACACATCCCACAGTCTCCTTAGAATGGCTCTGCACTTACATCTGATCAGGTGGGAACACATCCCACAGTCACATCAGAATGGCTCTACACTTACATTTGATCATGTGGGAACACATCCCACAGTCACATCAGAATGGCCCTTAGCTTTAGGCTGAGTATTCCTAGTAACTGACCAGGTGCCTCCATTCTCCCAGACAATGGCCTTCAACGGTTATATCTGATCATGTGGGAACACATCCCACAGTCACCTCAGAATGGCTCAGCACTTACATCTGACCATGGAAGGAACCAATCCTCTCACCATGTCAGAATGGCTCACGGACTCATCACTTCCCCTTGGAGGGAACCTTGATCTGGAGAACACCAAGCTTCTCCCTGAAGTACTCAAACTTCACTCTGGCCAATGGCTTAGTCAACACATTAGCTATCTATTCATCCATTGCAACATACTGGAGCTTCAATGCTACTCTCTGCACCATATCCCTGATATAGTGATATTTGATCTCAATATGCTTCAACTTGTCATGGAACACCGGGTTCTCAGACAAATTCACACAACTCTGGTTGTCGCAATATATACAAGTAGCATCCAACTAGAGATCAAATAAATCAGACAGTAGCTTCCTTAGCCATACTGCCCCACAACTAGCTGAACAAGCTGCGACATACTCTGCTTCAGCTGTACTCAGTGCCACGCAAGACTGTTTCTTGCTAAACCAAGAGATCATACATGATCCCATTTTGAAGCAGCACCCTGAAGTGCTCTTTCTATCGATGGCACTGCCTGCCCAATCTGAATCAACATAACCTTCTAGGTTAATCTTCTGATCAGCCTTATACTTGAGCCCATAATCAACTGTACCCTTTAGGTACCTTAGAATATGCTTTGCAGCAATCAAGTGAACATGTCTCAGATCCGTCAGGAACTGGCTCAAGGTGTTCACAACAAAGCAAATATCTGGTCTCTCATTCATCAGCTACATCAAGGACCCAATCATTTGACGATACATCGTAGCATCAACCGTCTCTGATGAAGAATCACTTAGAAGCTTCAGATTCGATGCCATGGGTGTGGTCATGGCCTTGCAGTCCATCATCCTGGACCTCTTCAGGATATCTATTGCATACTTCCCTTATCCAAGGGAAATTCCATCTGCATTCTGCCACACTTCCATGCCTAGAAAATAGTGCATCATACCCAAGTCCTTCATTTCGAACTCGGCAGCAAGCTTCCTCTTTGTTCAGTAATCAACCCATCCCTACCTGTTACAAATATATCATCTACATACAACAGGAGTATCACTAGGTTCCCATTTTCAACCTTGTAGTAAAGGTTGGAATCTGCTTTACTTTTGGTAAAGCCCAAAATGGATAGGAATCTATCAATTGTCCCATACCATGTCTTGGATGCCTACTTCAAACCGTACAAGGATTTTTTCAATTTACACACATGAATCTCTCTGTCATGTGTCTCAAAACCGAGTGGCTGCTTCACATACACTTCCTCTTCCAATACACCATTCAAGAAAGCAATCTTGACATCCATCTAGTGTTTCTTCCATGTCATCACTGTAGCCAAAGAAAGTACTGATCTGATGGAAGTGTATCTAGCTACAATTACAAAAGTTTCTTCATAATCTATTCCTTCTTTCTGGGAGAAGCCATGAGCCACAAATCTTGCTTTATATTTTTCTATGCTGCCATATGCAGCATGCTTGATCTTGTAGATCCATTTGGAAGTTACAATAGACTTCCCCTTTGGCCTAGGGACAACATCCCACACATCATTCTTCATGATCGATTGATACTCTTCGATCATAGCATCCTTCCATTCTTTCCTTTTTTCTGCTTCTTCATAGTTGGAAGGTTCTTTATCGATGAAGTCACATAATAAGGCTACATAATTGGAGCAGGACCTGGTTCGTTTCCTTTCTCTGTGATTTTCTTCTCGAGCCCCATATCTTTCTGCACCCTAGATAGCTTCTCGTACCCAAGCAGGTTTCCTCTTGTAAGGATTCTTCTCTTGAGGTGGATCTACAGGTTCTTTAGGTTCTTCTATTTCTCGATCTTCTTCTTGAATTTCTTCGTTCATGGTTGTGTCATGAATTCTGGGTACTTCTGTTTCTTCAGGTTCTTCAGTAGGTCTCTTTCTGGATTTGTTGTAAGCTGAGTTTTCATCAAATGTTACTTCCCTGTTGATGTCAATATTCTTGAATCATGGGAAGTATATTCTGTAAGCCTTCGAGATTTTAGAGTATCCCACAAATATACCCTTCCTTCCTGAAGGATCTAACTTTGTCCTCTTTTAATTCGGAATGTGTATGTACATTGGACAACCGAATATTCTGAGATGGCTGAATTCTGGTTTCTTTCCGAAAAATACTTCTTCAGGTGTCTTGTTCTCGAGTACTCTGTGTGGAGTACGGTTCTGTACATACACCGTTGTTCTGGCAGCTTCTACCCATATATGCATGGGAAGATCTTGATCATGAAGCATAGCCCTTGCAGCTTCCATGATCATTCTATTCTTCCTTTCTGCAGCCCCATTCTGTTGTGGATTATATGGAGTAGTTAACTCCCTCTTAATACCTAAATTAATGCTTTGAATTCATTTGATGTGAATTCTCCACCATTATCTGATCGAAAGGTTTTGATCTTCTTTTTTGTATGGTTCTCGATCAAGGATTTGAATTCCTTGAGCTTGTTGAATACTTCATCTTTGTTCTTCAAGAAGTATATCCATGTCTTCCTAGAAAAATCATCAATAAAGGAAACATAGTATACATACCCACTTAATGAACTGGATGACATCAGGCCACATACATTAGAGTGGATGATTTCCACGATTCATTTTTCCTTGCTCTCACTACTTGGAAATGTCTTCTTTGTGTTCTTTCCTTTCGCACATCCTTTGCAGACACCATCATGTTTTGCCTGAATTTCTGGAAGACCTTCATTAGCTTTGCTTGCAAGTGCTAGTGCTCTATAATGCACATGTGCAAGCCTTCTATGCCAAAGTTCATTTGGTTCTACTGAGTCATGAAACAAAGCTTGTTCTGGTTGGCCCTTCAATTTGTATAGACCTCCCTCTTGTTCCCCAATCACTACTGCATCATCAATAGTCTTTCCCTTTGGCCACATGAGAACTTGGCCATCTATAAATGAAACCCTATGCCTTTTGCATCCAATGCAGATATACAAAGGAGGTTCTTATTAAGTCCTGGTAGAAACAAGACATCCTTCATCATCATAAAATTTCCAGAGTCTAGCTTATAGGAGGATTCCCCACTACCTTTTATTGGATACTGGTAGTCATCTCCAAGTTTCACCTTGTGGGGTGATTCATGTTATGATCGTTTCACAACGGATTCTTTGGATCCCATCATATGTTTTGAAGCCCCACTGTCTATAAGCCAATCATTGCTTCCATGTGTGATGCTTCCTGTGAGAGCGAAAATCAAGACATATTCTTCATCACTTGAAGAATCATCACTTTCTTGCTTGATTCTCTTTGTGGAAAGTTCATCATCTTCTCTAGCATGAGCATGATGTCTTCTCTTGTTCCCTTCTTCTTATGAGAGTTGTTTTTGTTTCTAGGACAATCTTTGGCAAAGTTTCCTCTTTCATCACATGTATAACATATGAATTTAGATAAATCTTTTCTAGTATTATATTTCTGGTGGAAGTGCTTACCTTTGGGGTGATGAGAGTTTCTTCTACTTTTCTTGGAGTGTACTATAAGATCTTGATCTTCACTTCCCATATTTTCTTCTCGAGCTATTATCCGAGCTTCTTCTTGTGAGCATTCTTCCCACAATCTACTGAAATTGACTAGCTTCTTTCTGGCCCAGATCCCTTGAATAAAGGAGTCCCATGATCTAGGGAGACCATTCAAGGTGGTCATCACAATTTCTACATTCTCCACTTCTTCATATACTGCTTCAAGCTGTTCCTTGATTTGAGAGACTCTTGAAAAGTAAGACTGGATGGTTTTTGCATTCTAGAGCTTTACATTCTTCAATTGGTTTCTCAGAGTCATCTTCCAATTTATGTTCTTCTCTTTAAACAGTTTGGTCAGGGCATCAAACATAGCTTTAGGTATCTTTAGAGAGGACACCTGTGGTATGAGGTGATCCTTGATTGAATCAGCAATAATCCTTTTAGCCATGATCAATTTATTCTTGTGTAAGGCCTTAGCCTCATCTCCCTCTGGAACTGGAACCTCTTCATTGATGTAAGAGTCCAACTCATTTTCTTCCAGGACCAGGGAGATCCTATACTTCCAGGCTCAGAAGTTATCATCTCCCTCAAGCTTTTAATCAATATTGGTATGATGATACATCTTAACAGAGAACCTCAAATGGAAATGCGAAAGATTTAGATCTTACCAGGTTAAGATGTCGGAACTGGATCTTGAGCTGAATTTTTGGAGAGCTGGTTCAGGAGCATATTAGGGTTTGACTTTCTCGGAGTTCTACCCAACCAAAAACTTTGATATTGATCTCTAAACTTCAATTTTGAGGAGGAGATCAATACAAGCCCGGGCTCACTCAAAAATTCCACTTTTGTGGAAATCCCTAATTTCCGGTAGTAGTGTCGGGTCAAAAACTGAAAATGCTCATAATCAGATTCTGCTTGGACATAAAGATGCGCCCTGAAGAGGAGAGTGATCCCAACCTTCGTTTGATGAAAATATGTGGAGAGAGATCCAAAAAGTAGGAATCCCTAGTTTCCATAGCTGCAGAGTGTCTTCTTCTTAGGTTAGCTCTGATACCATGTTAGATTTTTATCATTCAAGCGAGCATTATCTTAGGATCCTTAATTGAGAGAATAACAAGCACATCAATCAAACACAAGAGATAATAGACACAAAGATTTTCCTTGGGGAAATGATAAAGGATAAAACCCCGCAAATTCCTCAGAGATAGAATCGTCACCAAAAGAAAAACCCCAAAACAGTAAGATGATCTCCCGACAGCAGTAGTCTCTTTCTCTGTCTCATCCCAACAACTTCTTCTCTCTCAGTTATGCGCTACAACTGATTGTGAGTGAATCTGTGATAAATAGAGAAACTCACTCTCTATTTATATTAATTCGCGACTTGACAATAACTCATTAGGGCCAACTTATCTAGGAGATTCTAATAACCCTAGGGCCCCACAACTGCGGGGACTTTAACCCTTATTAATAGGAAGGGTTACCCTCTATGAATTTACATGACTTGTTTACATTATTGAATCTTTCGATAGGAACATCGGGGCATGACATGACTCAATTACATTATAGATACTTCCCAGAATAAACATCGAGGTACAATACATAAAATATACAAGTGAATACATTCCGAAGTTACAAATAGATCAACAAATATGTATGTGGAATTTGAACAACTACCTATAGGATTCAATATGCAGCATTATAGTACATTACTATTCTCTATTTAAATTATGCTCTCATTGGGGGATAGGTTGAATCAGTTTAGAACATACTTGTATAATTTAATTCGTTTAATTTAGAAGTGATTGAGGAGCAAGAATGTTAAGACAGGAGGTAAGAACCTACACATCACTTGTGAGGCTCTTGTTCACCAGTTACCTGCATTTAGTCTAGAGACTCTCATGTCATTCAAATAAATAAAATCACACAAACTGTGGACCAGGCCGCAATCGGTAAAACATACTTAAACACTTTAATTCTATGGTAGTCGGGCCGCTAACTGAACGGGTTCCCCACAACAAATGGTGAACAATCTAGTTGGGATCGCTTACTGGCAAGAACACCTATTGTCGGTACCTAGAAATTTTCCAGGTATCAACAGATTCATAATATTTAGTAGAGACATATTGCACAATGGGGGAGTTAGAGGGGTCAGATTCCAATCTACACCTCAATACACCTCTTGATCAAGCGTCAAATCTCTCTATGCTGAGTAAGTTTCAAGGTACTCTTGCTATACTTCAAAAAATGATAAGGAAGAAATTTCTAAGAAGTTACTCTCTATCCTTGAAGGAGTCTTTGAAGTGGGAAAATTTCTATCCAAACCCTTAGGGTTTTCTTTTGATTTAGATCTTCCTACTGAAAAGCACTCTCCTTTATTGGCTTCTATTGAAAACAATTATCCCTATCTTCTCAAGGATGGGATTTCTTTGGTAGCTCCTTCCACTGATTCTTTTGTTGGGTTTGATGGTGTTGATGATTCCCCTCTACTAGATAAGATTTCCAGGCCTTCTATAAATGGGAAGGACTCTCTTTCTATAGTTCAGATTCGGTCAATACTCAAAATTTTTCCTCAATGAAGCATTCATCCTATGCTCATCTTCCATTTTCTATTCCAACCTCTTTAGGAATCCTTTGTCCCTCTATTGATTTTCCAGACTCTATTTTGATAGGTGATTCTTTGAAAGAGGGCACTTTTATGAAAGAGTCCATTCCTATTTTCTAGGGAAACCACAAGAACCTCATACCTTGGCTATTTCGTCTATACGTTCTCATAATGTGACCTCTAGGAAAAAGCGTGGTAAAAAAAGACGTTATGAAGTTTCCTATGCTTGTTATCGGTTTGATATCCTACCTAGATTTGTCGACCCTAAAATATCTGATCCTACTTCTATTGGGTTGGATTTAAATTCTTCCCCTTGTTCTGAAACTTATTTTGGGGCCCTTAGAGTAGATTTGCACCAATCAGGGGTTTTCTTAATGAATTTTATGACCTTCATTATCAAAGAGCTTGGTAGTTATCCTGAAAGAACTGCTTTTTGGAGATTGATAGAGGTTGCTAATCATAATGCTGTTCTTTTTCAAGAAACTATGTCCTCCACTTCACATACAACTAGATGCTTCATTATAGAGATTGCTTTGAATTTTAGAATCTCCATTATCCAGGAGGCTCCTAGTTGAAAATATTTTTACATGGATGGCAATTTGATTTATCATTTCAATGTGTTTTGTCCTTGAATCTCAAACCTCCATCAATAGTTTTCTCACTTTTGGAAACCCTTTGAAAATTAATCCAAATTTTACCAATGTGCTCAAAGCTTCTTGGTTGTTGAGTTTGAATTTTGAGGATAGGGAATGAATTCTTAATTTTGTTTTTTTCATGAAAAATTATGACACTAAAAAACACATAAATATTTATATTAAGTTTGTAAGTACTTTACACAACTTATGCATTCTAGATGAATCCCTAGTTGGAAATCACTAATGATATCATTTATTAAAAACCATCAATAGGAAAGCCTTGATGAATCCATTGATTTACACCACCTTTCAAATGGACAACATTTTTTTAAACTAGCTTCTTGTAACTCATATATGGACTTCAAAGATCTACACGATGACAATAGGAATTTATAGGGTAAGTAGAATTCCCTAAAAGATGTCCAAACTATAAGTTTCATTAGAAGTAAACACTAAAATATACTCACAATAAAAGTGGACATGTTTTATCCTTTCTTGTGTAATTGGTGAGTTTCAATACTATTACACCAATTTCAATTATTCATTTGAGACGTCCTCTCTCCTCGGTGCTTAACAATCGAGATGTTTCAAAGGATCCAATGGGTTGTTGGGTATATGTTATATTCTTTGCATGTGCGTATGGAGGGGAGGTGCGCATGTCAGTGCTGCAGCTCGGCGATCCCAAAGGCACCTTCGAGGGAAATGGCCGGTAGGCCGTTTCTGATGCGAGGGCAGCGAGCAATTTTTTTTGGCCATTTATAGATTTTATGGCTATTTATAGTTGTTTGTGGCTATTCTTAGAAGTTGTCTAAAAATATGTAACTTAATCCTGGTTAAGGGATTAGAGTCTTTTTCTAATCCAGATTAACCGATTAGGGTATTTGGATGTTGCAGAATACCTATATTTTGTATTGTGAGGATCTCATAATGTAATGAAGAGAAAATAGGAGGTGTGGCTCCAAGGTTTTTTGGTTTTCCCGGTTAAGGGTTTCGAGGGTAAATCTCTATGTTTATGTGTGAATGATGTGCTGTGATCTCTATTTTGCTTGAAAGAATCTGTATGCTTTTCTTCTCTACACAGGTTTAAAACTTACATGTGGTATTAGAGCTCAATTTTTGCATCAGGGGGATGCCTTTGCTGCTAAGGGTTCGATGTAGTTGATAGATCTTGGGTCTGTGATAAACCTGGGTTCAATGGGAGCTTTGCAGTGTTGATTTGTGCATTGAAAGAGAATGGAGAGGATTTTGAGCTATGGAAGCTCAAAATGGAGGATCTTTTGGTAGATCAGGAGCAGTGGATTGCTGTGGATACGAGTACGAAACCCACTGTAATGTCACAAGAAGATTGGGATAAATTGGAAAGAAGGGTGAGGAGTACAATACGATTGTGCTTATCAGACTCTATGTTGTTGAACGTATCTGGTGAAGATAGTGCAGTAAAGCTATAGGCAAAACTAGGGAGTTTGTATCAATCAAAATCCCTTGTGAACAAGTTGTTTCTGCAAAATAAGTTGTTTCACATTAGAATGGATGAGAATGACACTATAACAGAGCATTTGAATGCCTACAATACTCTGGTAAGTCAGATAACCTCCGTTGGTATTAAAATGGCTGAAGAAGATAAATGTATTACATTATTGTGTTCTTTGCCGGATTCCTGGGATAACCTAATTGTTGCAATAGGTAGTTCTAGCCAGGCGACCTTAAAATTTGATGAAATTGTATCATCCCTACTATCAAAAGAGATGAGGTGGAAAACCATGGATAATCATAGCATGGATGCCTTGTCTGTGAGAGGTTTCCCAAAGGAGAGAAACACAAATAAAGGATATGGGGGAAGATCTAAATCTAAGGGTAGATCTAAATCCCCAGGAAAAGGAATAAGGAAGTGTTGGAAATGCAGTAAATCTGGGCACTATAAAAAGGATTGCATATCTAAGAATGTTGAGAAAGAAAAGGGATATGAGGATACCCCTTCCACAAAGGCGAAGAACTCCTTAGAATAAGGAGGGGATGTGTTCCTAGCTTCCACGGGTAATCCTTCAGAACGTGATACATGGCTGATTGACTCAGGTGTGTCATGTCATATGATCCCTCATAGGGAGTGGCTCTATGAATATGAAAAGTACAATGGAGGAGATGTGTACTTGGGAGATGATTCACCAGCCAGTATCATTAAACGTGGTAGAGTCAAGCTAAAACTAAAGGATGGAAGGATTAGAAGTTTGCCTAGAGTACTACACATTCCAAATCTAGCAAGAAACCTGATATATGTCAGAAAGATGGATGTTGTAGGTGTAAAGATTGTGTGTGGAGGTGGTGGTTGCAAAATGGTTCAAGGATTAATGGTATTGATGAGGGGAGTTTGGTATGGAACTCTGTACAAACAATTGGGAAAAACCATCATTGATTAATTTAACAATTTTGTTGTGCTGGAGGAAGGAGGTAAATATGAGAAAACCCTGACTGCATCAGGAGGAAAGAAAATGTTGTGGCATCAAAGAATGGGGCATACGAAGAAAAGGGACCTCGAGAATTACAAGGAAAAGCTATGGTTGAAGGTATGACTGATTGCACTCTGGATTTTGATTTTTGTGAACAATGCATATATGGAAAACAAAATCGAGTAAGATTTGCATCTGGTGCTACAAGAGCAAAGGGAATTCTAGAATTAATACATAGTGATGTGTTTGGATCTGTTCCTATTCCATCATTAGGAAAATCTGTGTATTATGTTTCATTTATAGATGATTTCTTAAGGAACATATGGATTTATTTCCTTCGAAAGAAATCTGAAGTATTTGCCAAGTTTAAAGAATTTAAGGCTCTTGTAGAAAATCAGTCAAAAAAGAAAATAAAGGTGTTGAGGACAGATAATGGTGGAGAGTTATGTGGGAACGGTACTTGCTTTGGCTGTAGTGATGAAATGGAAGATACACCAAATGGATGTCAAGATTGCTTTCTTGAATGGTGTAGTGGAAGAGGAAGTGTATGTAGAACAACCACTCGGTTTTGAGACACATGATAGGGAGTCTCATGTGTGCAGATTGAACAAAGCCCTGTACGGTTTGAAACAGGCACCTAGGACATGGTACGACAGAATTGACAGCTTTCTACCCAGTTTGGGCTTTACCAAGAGTAAAGCAGATTCCAACCTTTACTACAAGGTTGAAGATGGAAACCCAATGATACTCCTATTGTATGTAGATGATCTATTTGTAATCAGTATGGATGGGTTGATTGCTGATACGAAGAGAAATCTTGCTTCCGAGTTCGAAATGAAGGACTTGGGAATGATGCATTATTTTCTAGGTATGGAGGTGTGGCAGAATGCGGATGGAATCTCCCTCGGACAAGGGAATTATGTAGTAGAGATCCTGAAGAGGTTTGGGATGATGGACTGCAAGGCCATGACCACACCTATGGCATCAAACTTGAAGCTATTAAGTGATCCTTCATCAAAAGCGGTTTATGCTATAATGTATCATCAGATGATTGGGTCCTTGATGTACCTGACAGACACGAGACCAGACATTTGCTTTACTGTGAACACCTTGAGCCATTTCTTGATAGATGTGAGACATGTTCACTTGATTGCTGCAAAGCATATTCTGAGGTACCTAAGGGGTACAATTGATTATGGGTTCAAGTATGAGGTGAATCAGAAGATTAACCTAGAGGGTTATGTTGATTTAGATTGGGTAGGCAGTGCCATCGATAGGAAGAGCACTTCAGGTTGTTGCTTTAGTATGGGATCAGGTGTGATCTCTTGGTTTAGAAGGAAGCAATCCCGTGTGGCACTGAGTATGGCTGAAGCATAGTATGTCGTAGCTTATTCAACTAGTTGTGAGGAAGTATGGCTGCAGAAGCTACTGTCTGATTTATTTGATCTCCAGATGGATGCTACTTGTATACATTGTGACAACCAGAGTTGTGTGAAGTTGTCAGAGAATCCAGTGTTCCATGACAAGTCGAAGCATATCGAGATCAAGTATCACTATATCAGGGATATGGTGCAGAGGGGAGCAGTGAAGCTCCAGTATGTTGCGATGGAGGAACAGACAGCTGATGTGTTGATGAAGCCATTGGCTAGGGTGAAGCTCGAGTACTTCAGGGAGAAACTTGGTGTTCTCCAGATCAAGATTCCCTCCAAGGGAAAATGATGAGACCCATAGCCATTCTAACATGGTGAGAGGATTGGTTCCTTCCATGGTCAAATGTAAGGGCTGATCCATTCTGTAATGGTGAGAGGATTGGTTCCTTCCATGTCATATGTGAGTGTTGAGCCATTATGATGTGACTATAGGATTGGTTCCTACATGATTAGAAGTAAGCGCTGAATGCCATTCTGGGAATAAAGGCGCCTGGTTAGTTACCAAGTAGCTCAGTCTGGGATTGGGGGCCATTCTGATAGGACTATAGGATTGGTTCCTACATGATCAGATGTGAGTGCACACCCTTCTAACATTGGTTTTCAGATGTAAGTGCAGAGCCCTTTCAGAATGAAGGATTGGTTCCTTGCATGGTCGAATATAAGTGCTGAGCCTTTCTGAAATTGGTTTTCAGATGTAAGTGTAGAGCCTTTTGGCATGGAGGATTGGTTCCTCACATGGCCAAGTGTAAGTGTTGGGCCTTTTCGATCATTGGTTGACGGATGTGAGTGCTGGGCCTTTCTGACAGGGTTTTGGGAGGTGTTCCCACATGGTCAGATGTGAGTGCTAGGTGTTTCCTTTCTGATATGATTATAGGATTGGTTCCTACATGATCAGATATAAGTGTTGGGCGGGCCATTCTGACTTGGGTCATATATAAGTGCTGGAAAAGACCTGCACGGAAGGTAGGCCTACAACCAACATGAAAAAGGGCTGCCTTTGTAGAACTTCCTGTGAGGAGAAGAATCATGAGATAGCACCCATGAAGATTCAGTGTTGATGATCTAGATTGAGGGATGATCTAGATCCAGAGATGATGCTCTAGAGATGATACAAATTGAAGGATGATCCAGATCCAGTGACGATGATCTAGATCGAATGATGATCTAGATCCAGGTGAAGATGACTTCAAGATGTATATGACTTGAAGATGAAGATGAATTAAAGATAGAGATGACTTGAAGGTGAAGATGACAAAGACTCGATGATGATCTAGATGATACAAAGAAGAAGACTTGTGCTGATAAATTGTGTCGAGAGAACACCTTCCTAGTTAAGAGGGAGTGTTGATGTAATTGTAACTTCGGAATGTATTCACTTGTATTTCTTATGTATTGTAACTTGATTTTTATTCCGGGATGTATTTGTAATGTACTTGAGTCATGTCAAGCCTCGATGTTTATTCTGGGATGTATTCGTAATGTACTTGAGTCATGTCATGGTACCAAAAGTTTGACACATACATACTTGGGTTGGGGTTTGTGAGAAGCAAACCTGATCATTGTGTATATTTCAAATAGGTTGGTGATCACTTCATTAACATAGTTCTGTATGTTGATGACATGTTGTTGATTGGAAACAACAAAGATGTTATAAAGGAGGTGAAGTCTCAACTGTCCTCCAAGTTTGATATGAAATATATCGGTGCTACAAACTTCATTCTGGGAATGGAGATAAGAATAGATTGTGCAAACAAAATGATCAGTTTAAATCAAAGAAAATATGTTGAGACGGTACTACAGAGATTTAACATGCAGGAAAGTAAGCCGGTCAAGTTTCCTATTCCTGTAGGTGTAAAGTTATCTGTAGAGCAGTGTCCCAAGACACTGGAAGAAGAAGAAGACATGTCACAGTTTCCATATGCCAGTGCAGTTGGTAGTTTGATGTATGCAATGGTCTTTACAAGACCAAACATTGCTCATGCAGTGGGAGTTTTGAGCAGATATATGTCAAAACCAGGAAAGGAGAATTGGACAGCTGTATAGAGGGTCTTTAGATATTTACGTGGCACCATAGATTATGCAATCTACTACAAAGGAAGTCTTGGACCAGACAGAGTAATAAATGTACATGGATTTGTTGATGCAAAATGGGCTAGAGACCTTGATCATAGAAGATCTACAAGTGGGTATGTGTTATAGCTAAAAATGACACATCTCTGCTTGTGACCACTTTCCCATGATTCCGTCGCATGTCGACACTTCCATGACGACACTTCATGAAAGTCACTGAAAAAATACCTAACTTGGAGGACCCATATCTTGAGTTCTGTAACTCCATTTGACGTCATCTCTGGGACCATTTCCATTAATGGTGGTTTCCCTCGCGTTTGCTAACAGTTCTCATTATTGACCGGTAATCAAACGGTTTCCTCCATGTTCGACTTCAACTCTTTTATTCGCATGGTTAGGATTCGTACCTTTTTTGGGCGGTTTGGATTGAAGACCTTGGGCTGACAGTAGCTTCATCATATTTTTGCTATTGCCCAAGCTGTGCAAGACCTTGTTACATTTTATATGACATTTTGCTGAGACATAGATCCACCTTGTATTTTTTTGGCTATGATCGATTGTTGAGTATGGATCCACCTTGTTCATTTGTGACCATGACTCCTTTAGATTTGATATGGCGCCTTTTTGCATATTGAGCGACCATGATAGTTTCATCAGTTATACATATGTTGGATCCGCCTGTATCTTTATGGCGATGATTTGTATATGGAATTATATCTCCTAGAGATCAATTTTTTCTGACATTTATCTCTCTTTCAGGTACCTTTGTTTGAGCCTTTCGATCTTGGATTCTATGCTCTCTCCATACTCAGCTGTTTCAACCTCATACATTAGGGGGCATCTGTTATAGCTCAAAATGACACATCTCTACCTGTGACCACTTTCCCATGATTCCATCGCATGTCAACACTTCATGAAAGTCACTGAAAAAATACATAATTTGGAGGACCCATATCTTGATTTTTGTAACTCTGTTTGACTTCATCTCTGCACCATTGGAAATATATTTCGGTTAGCTAAAAATTTCCAGAAGACACTAAAGTCTGAAAATGCCTAGAAATACCCTAAAAATGAGTTTTTTTGTGTGTGTGAGACTTTCCTTAAGGCAAACCCGCGTACGATACGCGACTTGCTCTATATAATACCTGTGTACGTACGTGAGTTGCTATATATAATAGTCACATATGCCTTATATACGTGAATTTATGTATTGGCAACCCGCGTGTATTTCTTGTGTACGTGCCTGTTGTTTATGCAACCCACGTACGCCTCTTAAAAATGTCAAAAAACATGAATTTTGAATTTCGGGTAGTTTGGGTAGTTATGCAACTGACTCCTTCAGTTGTAACTATTTTTTCTTCACTCCTAACTCTTCCTTAACCATATAAATAGAGGTAGGGAGGTCCATGAGAGGAGACTTGAATCTTTGCATTGTTATGCTGGAGGATTTGGAGCTCTCTTTGCCCACACCTTTGCCCTAGAAGCATTCTCCTTGTGTTGCAAAGCTTGGAGGCTGAGTTCCTTAGAGAAGAGAAGCAGCAGAACCGGATCAAGGTTTCATGAGGTGCCAAACTTGAATAGAAGGTATACTTGTACTTGTTTTCAAGATTAATAAAGATGTGATGTCCTTCTTCTTCCCAAATCATTGTTCAATGTGTGATTTAATCTCTGTTTATGATCATATTATGATGTTAATAAGATTATTATTTCATGTTTATTTGATTATCATTGCCTTATATGTGGTCATATTGGTTTGAGGAAGGTATAATTCATTTTGCAGGTCTCTTGGAGAAAGAGGAGCAAGAGGAGCAAGAAGAGGATTGAAGGGCTGCTTGGATCAACCTTCATTTGGCTAAGGTATGAACCATTCTAATCTCTTAAACTTGCCTATATATGCTTGCTAAACATTATACATCCACCTTTCAACCCCAGTACGTTGATGGCCTCTTAAACCATAGCCATATGATACTTTCCTTTACAACAGTATGTGTTTCACCTATTTGGAGGAGCTATCAGTTGAATGAGCAAGAGCCAAGCTGTAGTTGCACTCTCAACTACTGAAGTTGGATACATGGTAGCAACTCATGCAAGCAAAGAAGCTGTGTGGTTGCAAAGATTGTGTTCAGGTATTGGGTTTGTATAGAAAGGTGTAAGGCTAAAATGTGATAGCCAAAGTGCAATCTTCCTAGCAAAGAACCCTGCATATCATGCTAAGACAAAGCATATTGATGTGTAATATCACTTTGTGAGAGATATGGTTGAAGAAAAGAAGGTGCTGCTAGAGAAGGTTGACACTGTGAAAAATGTTGCAGACTCATTAACAAAGTCTGTTAGTACAGAGAAGTTCTATCGGTGTAGAGAATCTATGGGCATTGATGCCCTGAACCTGTGACTTTATGAGTACATGACTCATTTCTATGCAAAGGAAACAACAAGTGGGAGAATGTTGGGTATATGTTATATTCTTTGCATGTGCGTATGGAGGGGAGGTGCGCATGTTAGTGTTGCAGCTCGGTGATCCCAAAGGCACCTTCGACGGAAACGCCCATTAGGCTGTTTTCGATGTGAGTGTAGCGAGCAAAAGTTTGTGGCTATTTATAGATTTTATGGCTATTTATAGTTGTTTGTGGCTATTTTTAGAAGTTGTCTAAAAATATGTAACTTAATCCCGGTTAAGGGATTAGAGTCTTTTTCTAATTCGGGTTAATAGATTAGGGTATTTGGATGTTGCAGAATACCTATATTTTGTATTGTGAGGATCTCATAATGTAATGAAGAGAAAATAGGAGGTGTGGCTCCAAGGTTTTCTAGTTTTCCCGGTTAAGGGTTTCTAGGGTAAATCTCTGTGTTTATGTGTGAATGATGTTTTGTGATCTCTATTTTGCTTAAAAGAATCTGTATGCTTTACTTCTCTGCACAGGTTTAAAACTTACAGTGTGAGGTGTCTATGCAATGTTTGGACTATATGAATATATTATAAGCTAAGAGTGTTTGAATGACTTGTCATGTATCATGGTGTTCCATCTAAGTCTAGGATGGACAAGATTGGTCTATTTGATGGACTTTGAGTTGTTTGTCAATGCCAAGGCACAGTTAGATTTTTCGGCAATGTCAATTTGCTAAGAATTGTCGGAGCTAGGTTGAGGATCAACAGTCAGAGATTCTTTAGGGCAGGGTTCATTGGTGGGAAACATTGTTTGGTGATGGCCAATATTTTGTTCGTACTTCGTATCATGGGATTTTGAATTGTTTGAGGATAGTGGGGATTTTTTTTATGGGAGCTACGATTTAATCTTGCTTTTATCATGATCCTAGCTCCTTGTATGCCTTTATTTTTCTATGGAAGGATGAGGGTTTTCATCAATTGTTAGCCAAAGGAGTTTTTTTATCAAATATGCTCAATCTATTGGACCTAAATTGATACTAAGAG
>LPNX010847967.1:35364-159949 GCA_001517045.1 Pseudotsuga menziesii
TTGTTTAACCATTGTGGAGACATATGCACCCTCATTTATGATTGCTCAATCCTTGGTGCGATCCCCTTTCCTGAAAACAAGGAAATTGGTTGACTAGAGGTGCCCATGCATGGTATTTGGGTGTTTTTAGCTCTTATGGACCATTTATTGCTTCTTAGAGCCAATCCCACTCACCCATTCCCTCCACCACGCTTAGAATACCCTCATTTATGTCCTAGCATGTTCCAACCATGTTCCCACAGGAATTCTTGACCGTTTGAGGTGGGTTGGGAGCTCATTGGTCCACCTAGGGGGTTTTGAGGTCCAATCTAAGCCTGCCACATTTATGCATCCAAATTTTCTCCAGAGGCTAACGATTTTTCTCCTATTGTATTATAAACATGTTCCATAAATATTCACGTGTTGGACACTCCTAATAAACTTTGTTATTGACACCATTTTTATGTGTTAATTTCTGCATAATCTGTGAATATATTGAGTTGTGAGGATTCCCTTAGCTCCTAGATCTTGGTGTGAATAATATTTTCACATGGTATGAGATCTCTTTAGAGCTTCAAATCAAATTTAGAGTGTTTGAGTTTCTATCTAGGGTCTTTTCCAGAAAAATTCAAGTGTTTGCATTGTAGGTAGTTCCAATGTCTTTTTTCACACAATGCACAAGAAAAAATGGAGAAGAGTCATGTATTGCTTACCCCATTCAACTATTTCGAATGGAAGGCCGGAATGGTGATCTAGATGAGGTTTAAAGGCTTCTATAGATTCACCATGGGAGCTGAGACCGATCCCAACTCTGTTGTAGAAAAATTGAAGTACTTCAATAGACTAGATGAAGCATTCATGATGCTTTGTCTCAGTATTTCAAGGGATATTATCTTCCATGTAGACAATATTACTACACCCAACGAAGTATGGATCAAGATCGATTCATTTTTTGGGAATCCTGACGAGATGATAGGACACCAAATCAAAAATGAGTTGATCTCATTGAGCTCAACTCATTTTGAGACGATCCAAGATTTCTTCACAAAGTTCAAATTGTTGGTGCTTCAATTGAAACAATGTGGCATTGAGAAGAAATACGAGCAACTGATCTTGTCCATTCTTTTGAATCTAGGCCATTAGTACTCAATGTTTGTCTCCAAATTCCACTCAGGAAAGATAACAACTCGAAATTGGAGAATTCCTCCACTGGCAGACTTCATTGAGTCACTCACTCAAGAACACGACAAGTTGGTGCAAATGGGTACCATAAAATCCACCAAGGATAAATCCCTTGCTGTAGGTGTTTCAAATCAATCCAAAGGTAATAAGAAAGCCAAAGATTCGAAGCAACAAGCGAATAAGAAGCAAGAGAAGCCCAAATCCTCAGATGGGGTTTCGAATCCTAGCAAGGACAAAGAGAAGAAGAAGCAAGATAAGGAAAAATGCACTTATTGTCACAAAGGTTGGCATCCAGATAGTGCATGCATGAAGAAAACCATTGATATGATGGTGCAACTCCTTGAGAAGAACAACATCCCACTTAAAGAAGGAGCAAGGAAGAAAGAGGGAGGTTCAAGCTTAGAGAACAAGGAAAGATTCCATGATTTGGTTGTTGGATATTCAAGCTCTTCTTCCTTCATCATAGATTCAGGTGCCTCAAGGAACATGGATTCCATGCATGATTCCTTCTCGAACCTACATCCTTACAGTGGTCCATTCATTCTCATGGGCGATGATTCATATATCCAAGCCAAATCGATTGGTAGGATCGATCTAGAAGATTGGTGTTGTTTGTGCCTGATCTTGCAGCAAACCTACTCTCTGTCTATGAAATGACACACACAAGTACAACCAAGAGATTAACATTTACTCAAAATGACGTGGAGATCTCAGAAATCTTTATAGGCCAAGTTGTTGCAGTGGTTTTTGTTGACCATGGTTTGAGAATGTACAAATTCTCTCACTTCCTTCCAAACTCCCAAGGGAATGCGCTTCTATCACATGCCAATGAGACAAGCAATTTGTGGAATGAGAGGTTTGTACACCTCAATTACAGGTACATTCAAGCAATATGCAAGGAAATCATGGTGGAAGGGCTTCCTAGGATCAAGTTTTCCAAGGGAACTTGCAAAGGGTGCATACTTGGGAAACATGTTGAGCACAAATATGACAAAGGAAAGGCAAGGAGGGATATCCAAATGCTTGCTCTGATTCATTCAGATATGATAGAGCCTCATCCCACACCCTTATATGGGAATTCAATGTATGTGTTGACCTTCATAGATGATTTATCAAGGTACTGTTGGGTGTATTTTCTCAAGCTAAAATCTGAAGTTTTTGGGACTTTCAAAGTGTTCAAAGCTTTAGTGGAGAACATGAGTGGGAATAAAAGAAAGGTTCTTAGGAATGACAATAGTAAGGAGTATGTTAATAATAAATTACAGCATATTTGTGAAGAATGTGGCATCAATATGCAACATTCTGTGTTCTACACACCACAACAGAATGGTGTTGCAGAGCGCAAGAACAAAACTCTTAAGGAGATGGCTACATGCATGATGGAGGCAAAGGATTTGAATCCTAAGCTATGGGATGAAGCTATCAATTTTTATGCATGTGTTTAGAACAAATATCCACACAAAGCATTGGCAGAAAAAACTCAATTTGAGCTTTGGAGTGGTCACAAGCCCAATGTTTCTCATTTCATGATTTTTGGCTCAAAGGCTTGGGCTAGAATTCCTCTCGAGAAGAGAAAGGCCTTGCAACCTCAAATATTGGAGTCCATTATGGTTGCATATGATGAATATGAAAATGGATACAGTATATTTGATCCCTCATCTCAGAAAACATCCATTGAAAGGAGTGTACAGTTCGAAGAAGAGCCCATGTAGGAGATCGAACTAGACAACGGGGATGCTCACATCCTCCACTCCATGATGATGTAAGTGATTAATATTTCTGTGATTTTTTTTATTATGATATTTAATATGATGTTGATGACATTCATGCATATCATGACTCACCCATAAGTCCAAAGTGGGCTGATAAAACCACACAGGCATCTGGTGATCTTGCTGGAGATCCACTAGACTCTAGGAAGACTAGATCTCAATTTCACAATGCTTTCTCTACTTGTGAATTTAATCTTTCAGAGAGATGATTTATGATGGTTGGATATGATCCTTAGACATATCAAGAATCATCACTTGACCCAAGATGAAGAGAAACCATGCAAGAAGAGTTCAATACTTTGCAAGACAATGAGACTTGTGAATTGGTTCCCCTACCCTCCAAGAGGAAACCAGTGCAATGAAATAGGGTCTATAGGACCAAAGAGGCTGTTGATGGTTCTGATATCAAGTACAATTCCAGGTTGGTTTCCAAAATCTTCTCTAAATTCCAAGGAGTGGACTATATAGAGACATTTGCACCAGTTGCAAAGATGGACTCTATCAGGCTAGTTTTAGCCATTACTGCATCTAAGTGATGGGAGGTTCACCATATGGATGTGAAGAGTGATTTTATTCATGGTGATATTCATGAGGATATTTAAATGCATCATCCTAAAGGTTTCATTCATGATCCTTCACTTGTTTGCAGGTTGAAGAAGTCTCTTTATGGCCTCAAGAAAGCCCCCAAGGCTTGGTATGCCAAGATGGACAATTTTATGCTATCGCTTGGATTTGAAAGATTCACATCTGATCCTAATGTATATTTTGTTGGAAAAAATGACCACACTGAGAGGGGGTGCAGGGTGAATCAGTGTGAGATATATTTTGAAACTTTTAACCTTCTTTTAGTCAATCAGAGCATATCAATCATTATGTCCTCATTTGCATAATCAAACTTATCATGAGTCATAAGCAAAAACATCACATAAAAAGAGACAAGAATATATGGTATTTTGATTTTTATTTATTATACATGGAAGACAATAATATTCTTGATTACAATCAGCACCAACTGATAAGAAGAGCACCAACTCTGCAACAGGACCCTGCTTGGTTTCTCAGCTCCAACTAAGAATGGTTTGAGGAGTCCAATCCTCAAGTGCAAGTCATCACTTATAAGCTTGATTCCAATCACTGATTGTCATCAATATGCTTCTCAACCATCTCTGATCATGCTCATCATCTCTACTCATCAACGCTGCTCATCATCTCTACTGCTGGTCATAGGTATGCTCATCAATATACTCATCAATACTGCTGCTCCTCAATCATCTTGTTCATCTGTTCACTTCTACTCATGACTACTTCTCATGAACCTCTGGTCAATCCTTCTTCTACTGGTCAACTCTACTAGTCATTCTATGTTGCTCACCCTCTTCTATGCTCACCATTATTTACTTCTGTAATACTGATCATCAAAGCATCATCATCATCATAGACTTAAGGCATGTATATGTCATCAAGGTTCCAAGATTACCAACAAGGTCTGAAACATCATGGGGTATGCATTATAGTGTTCAAGGTAATATCATATCATCAAGGCATCAACAAACACAACTTACCTGATAGGAGCAGTGTCATCACTGTACATTAAAACACTTAGTACAGACCTCTGTCCATCATTCTTGCACATCACAAATACTTCTTGTATATTAAGAATACATCATCATGATCAACATCATATTACTGTTTTACACACTACATGATACTTCACTATACATACATATACTGTATCACAGTACATCAATTTCAGTCTTGACTGTGTATTCTAGTCATCATCCTAGTATCATCATTCACATCATGCATCTTCATACTGTATTACAATAGTATAACACTCAACATTAAACATACCTTGTTATATGCCAAAAATGTGTAGTATGCATCATTATAGGGTTTACTTCATTAATATACCATTGTATGGTTGCATGCATGATCTTAACTCAAAACCAATTTGAAGAATAGTTTAGGGACTATTTTTCTTATCAGTAATTGTTGACACTTCACCCTCTTCATTCACTTCATGAGTTAGGTCACACCTTTCTTCAAAGACGATGCTGCAAAAATCATCATGGATATTGTGTAGATGGTGAAAAGCCTCCAACCAACATAAAAGATTAATGTAATGGTGCCTTCACAACTCTTCAACCCTTGACTTCTCGACTGCTGCAAATACAAGTTCATGAGTTAAAATTAAGACTACCTATCTTGGCTAAGAGCATGAGTTAAAATTAATATTAATTCAGCTTGCATTTAAAAGATAAACATATGATAATTTAAATTGAAGAACAGTCTCACAATCAAACTATTACATGCTAAAAAAAACCTAAAAGCTTGTTGAGGCCTGGAAATTCACAGGCAACAACAGCAAGGGATTCTCCCCAGTCAACGTTCCCAACTAGCCCGTGACTGTTTGGTATAAGGAATCCATCCGGTTTGCGGTCCGGCTACCATAGGTCAAGTAACAAAAGGGTTTACCGGTTGCGGCCCGGTCCACCGTATGTCTTTTGTAATTTTGACTTAAGATATGATATGCACGTGACTAATTAACCATGCAGGGTGATAAAGGATACAAGGAGTAGTCACAACGTGATGCGCAGGTTCTTACCTCTCATCTTAGAACTCACAAGCATCTGAATCACATATGCAGCAATAAAGTAAAACTATCTATCTATCTATCTATCTATCTATCCCCGGGAAGCCAAATTGTAACTTATTTATGAGTAATGTATATTGTGCATGCATTATAAAGAGAAATTACAGATAGCTGATATTCCTTCCTACAACACATGAACGATTAAAGATTTTTAGACAATCAGATAGCCAATTGTTTTATGAACAGTATGCACTACTCATGGTGGTAATTTCACAGAATAAACCAGAAATCATTTAAACAAGAACATAGGCTCTAAGATTTAGAACGATCTCACAGTTAATGGACAAAAACTGGAAAAAACGAAATAGTTCATCTTTCACCAATCCATAGCATAACATTTGAACGTCCCACCAAACTTTCTCCGACAGGCAAACAATAATTCTTTATTGTAAAAAAAAATAGTTCTTCTTACAATATCTCTTTACATGTCTAACTGGGAAAAATCCCCTCTCCGTTCTAACTTTCAAATATTTAAACTAAAACAATAGACCGTTTGGGCTGCCCCCCAAATGTGTGACCCTTTGGTTCCTCAAACGTTTCATATCCCTCTTTTTTATCCTTTTTGCGTGCACTCAAGATCCACTGAGTAACTGACAGACCTTTCAGGTCTGCGCCTTTGTTGCTTTTGATTTTTCCTTTGACTTGGCTTGCGCTCCTTGAGATCCTGTCAGTTTCGGTCCGAACTTCACCCTGCAGTAGTCGGAACAGTCTCTTGGACGCTCCTGCAATTAAACGACAATTAATCATTCATTGGGACTATATTTTCAAGAGAATCAAACCACGTTAAATTATAACAACCACAACGGCTAAGCAGCAAGAAACGCCATGCGCTGCATTACTGTTATGAAACCTGACAAGCACCGACACTACTATCCCTTCTACCTATGGGTTCGAAAGAAATCACCAACGACAGGAAACAAAGAACTCATCGGCGGCTTAGAACGCTAACATCGGCAGGGCAGACCTTATATTCACAGCCGCATAAGCGGATCTTAACAGGCGATGGGTACTACGAAAACACTTAAGCACATCGGAGTAGGAAAATTTCAGACCTAAGCTGTGGTGGGAAAAATTCCAATCGGAAATCGGAAGGACAACGACATCGGAATCCAAGTGCTTTGCACAGCCGCAACGGCGAAAGAGAAAAGGCTACAAACATGCGACACGCATAGGCGGGCAGAGTGTTTTTTATTTCGGGTAGCTAGCTGGTTTGGGAGCCGCAACGGCGGAAGCAAAACAGTCAACAACCTCCGATCTAAGTGAT
This sequence comes from Pseudotsuga menziesii, assembly GCA_001517045.1. Classification (NCBI taxonomy): domain Eukaryota; kingdom Viridiplantae; phylum Streptophyta; class Pinopsida; order Pinales; family Pinaceae; genus Pseudotsuga; species Pseudotsuga menziesii. The sequence goes on from LPNX010847967.1 coordinate 42,215, forward strand.
AAAAAACTTTAAAAAAATGGCATCGATTGAAACTGTTTCACCTCCGAAACAACGTTTTTCAAAAACACTTGATCCGATTCATCTTCGACTAACAAAAACCAAACTCTAACATCTGCGACCCGCAGCAAATTCCAACACAAGCAATTTCTGAAAACAGAATGAGAGTTCATCTTCAAAAATCATCCAAAATTAAAGCATGACCAAAAATTCACGGATCTAATTGATTCAACACAGCATTAAAATCATAACGGGGGGTCCAAAATTTTAAAAAATTTGGGGAAAACAGTTGCAGCCGCAACAAAGCTCTTACAAATTAACGGATTAAGATCACGAAAAAAATGTTAGATGCTTTTAATTCTGCAAAGTAAATCAATATCAACTGAAAGATCAAATGCAACAGCAATCACTATCTTTCAAAATAAGTTTTAAAATACTCTGATCATGAGAAATGAAGCATAAACTAAAAGCAAAGTTTACAGTTTGCTTCAATCCCACAAAAGATAATGATGAACAGAACAAGTAATCTACTTCAATTACTCCATAAAAGAAATTTTACAAAGTTGTGAGAACAGTTTCCAATGACTATTCAAAGCACCACAGCTTCAAAAGAGTTTTGATGTATCATCTTTAGGAAACACCTCCGTCTCTGGTTCTATGAGAAAAAATCAGTTTTGCATAGGAACAAGAAAGCAAAACAGAAAGAGAAACACAGTCATCTGTCTGGTTTATGGAGACCATCCCTAACAGAGAAACTTACAGAAAAAATGGAAAAATAAGTTTGTCCAGTTTCCTAGAACGTTCCCCCTCCTTCAGTCAGTTGAATCTTCATCCTTATATAGACAATCAGGAAGAATAACCTTCTCCATAGTTGATGCTTACAAAACTGGTCATAACAGAAATTTTTGTGGAAAAATACGGTTGAAACAGGCCCAAAAATCTCCTAGATATTTCACAATTTATGGAAACGACCAGCAATGATAGGTTACTTGGTCCATTTGTGAAGTGGGTTTTGAATGGTTTTTCCATATTCGAAACGGTTTGTTCACAAATAGACACCAAAATTTTCCTCTCTCGCCAGGTGCTCGATCTAGTTCTTGTTATCTTTGTTCTTCATTATCCCTTCCAAGAATCAAATAGATGAGCTGGTTCTTCCTCTGAGCTATCTTTCAGGAAATCGTTCCAATGTAATCTCGACCATTTTATCCCATGATCTCTGGCTTCTTCTAGAAAATGACTTCATCGCAACTTCCTCCATCCTTCCTATTGAACCTCCAAAATAAAAAAGAAGGTGAAATATTAAAGAATATCATAAATAATAAATAACAAGAAAAACATAAAACTTTCCTTTCAGTCCACCGATTTTTCATGATCGGTAAACTGGTAGTTATGAGTAAAATCCTGTCAATTTGGTGATAACATCGATACTTAAACTTGGACTGAATAATCTTGTTGGCATAAAGTTCGTAGAGTTGGTAAATTCAGGTGCCAACTATGGAGTAGCGAGGTTCCTTTAACCAGGAGAATGAAGTAGCTTCATAGCACTTTATAATCATGTTAAAATTGCCTCAGTAACCATTTACCCTGTTCGGTAATCTTCAATGATATCAGCTTATTGAGTAACAACTTGTTGGAGAATTCCTTATTTCTCGAGCTATCCTCGGTGATATTTATTTAATTCAATCTAGGCCATTTAATAAAAAGATCTACCCAATTCAGTTGCACCAAACGGTTCTCTTACTGGTTTTGAGTCATACGTAAGCATAATAGTTTTACCAATCAATATTTTAGCTAATTTGCGGAGATTCTAGTGCAATTATTGATTTAGCTAAAATCATGGCATTTCTATTCCAAATAAGTGACACTGTTATCATTTTCTCTCAGTTATCAAAATGATAAAATCCTGTGGTGTTATAGTGTGATGGCATCTTCGTGGGTTGGCGTCCACATGCATCTGATATTTATAGCGGATAAAAATAGCATTTGAAGGCGTGTTCTCAAAAATTGCAATCTTGACCGGATCTTCATGCTTGCTGGTAGAGTGTAGAATGAGATGTTGAGAGAGAGGTAAAATTTTTAATTGATCTAGTGAATTTTTTCTTCAATGCACTAATGTTCATTTTTTGATATAATTACATAATGATGCCGTGGCGTTCTCCTTTTCTTTGGAAAGTGGAGTGATCCCTTTATTTGCATGCCCACTGACTTGCTTGATTTTTTATAAAATATACACAACCATACTGCCAACAAGGCTTAATCACCCTTTGAAGTTCCCATGCAATTCAACGTCATTCATATTATTTCTTCAAAACCAAATATAGATATTATCCCTACAAAAGTAATATCAAATAAAAAGTTATTTTGATAATGATGCTTTGAGTTATGTGACAAATGGGAGAGAATCAAAACCATATGAATCTATATGAAACTTAAGAATCAAAAGAGCATGAGCAAGCTAAATGTTTTTGTTGTTAAAGGTATATTTAAAAAAGAATGATGATATTTTAAGGATAAACTTTCAAAATAATTTAAATATCCTTAAGTGACGTGTTGGTTTAAAGTTTATTTTAAAATAAATAAATAAAAACAATATGAGTGCACCACCTCAATACCAATTCATCACAGTTTTTAAAGTTTCTTTTGATTACCTTTATTAAAATATATAACTCAACCAAGTTTTTTGAAAATAAGCAAACAATCAAATTATTTAGATCCAACAAAGTACATGTATAATTCATCGATGGATTGAAAACCAAACTTGAGCAAAGGCGTCGAAGCATAATACCAATCGAACTTAAGCAAATTGAAGCATGTAAATGACTCCAACAAGTTCCGATAAGAGAAAGCAATCATTGTTGACCTACCCGAAAGACCCAAAAGTTAAACGACAAAGATTACTAAAATCACACAATCCTCATGGAATGAAAGCCAAGCCAAAGAACAAGCAATGTAAAAATGAAGGGTCAAGAAAAGGAAGCCATGAAATCACCTAACGAGTTAAGCAAGATCAATTGAAAACACATTAAAATCTATGTATTTACAAAATTCATATGGGGATCCCTTGATTTCGTACAAAATCAAGGGGAGTTGTTGGGGTGCCAACAAATGGCGACATGCTGGGTGAACGAGTTATCTCTGCAAAATAATTTAAATAATATAAGAGAAATAATGATAAAGGCCTCTTAAAATGTCAATTTCCCAATCACATAACATAATCCTACCATTGGCTTATATATGTAAATATTGAACCAAAACTTTCAAAATCAATCAAATTATCCCTACCATTATCCAAAATCTTATAAAGATAAATGATTATTCTACAAATGCATAAAGAAATTTTTTCCAAGGAATCAGTTTCTCTTAACCAAAACAAGTCAAAGAATGTGTAGTATGTAGGTATGACCTCAATACCACAAGATAAACCTTTTAACCTCACTTAGATGCTTTTATCCCATCGACTAGACATAGATAAATATTTCTTTTCTTTTGACAAATAATAAATAAAGACATTAACTGAAGACTACTACCTTGGATTGGTAACCAGATGCTGGCAGTATCATTCACAAGAACTGCCGAAAAATGAAAAGGCCGGCTCATGATGAGACCTCCTTTCTCCTAATCAAATGATTAAGAGCCATCACCCTGGCTTGGTAACTAGATGCAGTAATGTCACTTCAACAGAGCTTACGATCATAACAGGTCAGCTCGTGATGAGACCTCCCGTTCTTCATTTAATCCCTTATATTTTATTAATGTTATGTACAATGAATAATATTAAGGTTATTGTTAATCTCAAGAGAGATTACTTAGTGGATGGGGAAGCAGATCCAAATGGCCCACTAAAGAGAAAAGAATGGCGTAAAAAGTCTAAAAGATAGCTTACGATTCCTGACTTACTTCAATATAGGGAAAATGATTCCTTTGAAAAGAAACTCATCTACATTAGAGCATCATTTTGAAAGATAAAGATCCTAGATAATAACCGAGTAACTTAATTAATCCATTAATATGATCCATAATAAATTTTTCAAAGCCAAGACTAATCTCGCTATGGTTAGAATCTTGACAAAAGAAGAGTGTCTTTATAATGATGTCCCTTTAACAAAATATGATTTCGATCAAATAATTGACAGAAATACATGGTTTTGATCACCATATGCTAAAATTAGTTTACCCCTTTTTGGAAAACAAACAAACCACTCAAAAGAAAATCCTATCAACTTGCAAAATAAAACCAATCAAAGTAAGGAATCTAAAATGGATATATGAAAACGCAAAAATAAAAAAACTCAGCCCTGAATAAATTAACATCTTACATGGAGAAAAATGAAACAACTATGCCGCAAATGAAATGGAAAAAGAGAATTAGTTTCTACAAGATGAACAATGTATCTCTCTTTTTAAATTATAATTTGTGACATAAGAATTTCTTTAAAAATAAACAAGATGTTTAATAATTTAAGCCTTCTTATTGAAAAAAGGAAACAAAGAAAAATAAAGAAATTAAGCTAAATCTTAAACACATATGCAGTTACAACTCAAAAGATTTTGGTATTGATGTACAACAACATTCTTTGTTTTCCTAAAAGTTCTTTCTTATGATCATAAAAAATGTATAAAACATTTTCTCAATTAAGTAAAAAAAAATAAAAGATATATGACTTAAAAAGAAAATTTTAAACAAATATAATTATAAGCAACAGGGTAAAAGGTAAGGAAAACATCCCTGAATGTATTAAAAAGTGTCACCTCTTGAGCTTGAAATTGGCATCATCTTCATAACTGCATTTATTCAAAGCAAAACAAGAAATGGTAAAAATGAAGAAAAACTAATCTAAACCTAAGCCTAACTATGTACAAGAGAAATCAATTGGAATGAAAATTAAGTAAAGTGAAATAGCCAATGAAGCGATCGAAGCATTTTCATTCCTATAAGAAAAACATCACTTTCAATTAGTAAAATAAAATGATATGTTAATAATAGAAAATTAGATGCATCGTACTTACCACTAAAATATTTACTTGTATATACAGAAAATAAAGCCTTACCATTGAATGGAAACTTCTTGAGATAAGAATTTTCAAGCCATTCCGCAATCCTATCATGAAACTTAGAATGCAAAGTATGATCTAACAATATGAATTCCATATGTGGTAAAAATATCTTATGAGAATCAATTCGAAGAATCAAATCACTAGAATTTGTCACACTAACAATTGGAAGAATTGGTTTTAAATACAAAGTAGGATCATGAAATGATGTAATAGGTGAATGAATTGGTAGTGTCCTAATATTGAAAGAGGCAATCTTATTTAATGGGTCAACGACTAAAAGTGAATCATCAATGTTAGATATCTCATAAAAATGTGATTTTGAAGTCACATAGTTAGATAATTCAGATGGAGTCTTACGTATATCAAAATTAGAAAATAAATCAGAATAAATAAAAAAGTAAGAATTAGAAGTGAGGAAATTAAAAGAATCTCTCAATTTAGAAAGATCATTAATATTTCCAAAATATTTCTCTTTTATTACCTGATTATTTTCAATATAATTTGGTGATGTACCTTTAAGCATTCCATATGAAATTGATTCGAGATCAAGATTAATTGATAATGCTTCATGTAAATAATTTTTTTTATCAATCTTTGCTTGAAAAAGATTAATCTCTTTTCATGAACAACATTTAGTTGAGAAACTAAGATTCATGTCATCTTCTTCGATTTTTTCTATTGAATTTCTAGAACACATAAATTTTCATTAACATATTTGTATTCTTTGATAATAAAATAGAAAGAAGAACTAATACAAAAATCAGAAAATGGTGAACATATAGTTTGATTTATAATTAATTCATCTTGATCTATTTTTGTAACAAAAGGATTTGAATATTGTCGTTCATCAACATAATCAACTTCTCTATCTATACAAATAAATTCATCATGAGTAAGTTCTTTCCCATTTGATTCCTTAATATATATAGGTTCAATATTTTGGATAAAAGAAGTATGCCTTTCTCCTTTGAGAAGAGAATAATCATCGGAAGGAGTTGGTACCTCTTCTACTTCGATCTTGTCACCTTGGGGTTGGGTAGAACTTATGGAAGTATCTGACTCAATGATAGAGGAAGAAGTTTCTAGAAGGGTTGGTAAATGATTTGTTGAAACATCCTTTTGACAAACATCTTGATTTTGTTCAATAATAGGAACTTGAGAGTTGAAAAAAATATTTAAAAGATTAGATTAAGAAGGTAAATCAGTGATATGAAATTTGCAAAGGATATGAGAAAGCCTTACTGAAAAGTCTTCTGGAGACTCACCTTTCTTCCTTCGAAGAGCCTGCAATTCACTACATAGTTTATTAGAATCATAATCCTTAAAAGTATCTAAAAATTCATGTGCAAATTGAAACCATGTAAAAAAGAAATTAGGTGGAAATGTTTCCAACCAACATTTGATTCGTCCTTTGAGAGTAAGAGAAAATAACCTCCAAGTAGCACTAAGATCAATAATTTTATGTTTATTACATTTAGACAAAAACTTCTTGAGGTGTTTCCTTGCAGATATATCACCTTCACCATCAAATTCAAGTTTTGACAAGAGGTTGACTATCTCATTGGGAATATTAACTAATGTAAAACTAAAAACTGATTCCCAAACAGGAATTTGGGCATGAGCCATAAATAATAAACAATCAATATTAATTCACTCTTCAAATTGTTAGCTTGTCATCTAACCAGCCCTTAAACACATATCTATGATGAAGAAGAATAAAAAAAATATAAAAGCTAAAAAATCATAAGAGCGAAAGGATAAATGGTTATTAAAAATAATAGAAAAATAAAACCACTTGTTTTACCTTAGCCCTCCTTCTAGCGCCATTTGTTCGTCGAAGAAATTGTCCTAGGCCAACTTACGGAAAGACAGCCCACACACTCGACTTAATGCAATCTTGTATGTGTTTAAAGTAATTGTCCTTAATAGGATTAAGGCCTCGCTGCCTATATGGTGTGCTCTCAGAATATAAAGTCTTTCTAAGGTGGGTGTGTGCCAAGTTTACTCAAGCCAAACTGATAACAAATAAGAGAAATTTAACCTAATGACTAACTACTGCTAAAGATTATCTTAAGCTAAATGCAGAAAATAGTAGCTCCTAATTCTATTCTATGATAACCTAAATGCAGACTACCTATCTTGGCCAAGAGCATGAGTTAAAATTAATATTAATTCAGCTTGCATTTAAAAGATAAACATATGATAATTTAAATTGAAGAACAGTCTCACAATCAAACTATTACATGCTAAAAAAACTTAAAATCTCTTACAAATTAACATATTAAGATCACGAAAAAAATGTTAGATGCTTTTAATTCTGCAAAGTAAATCAATATCAGCTGATAGATCAAATGCAACAGCAATCACTATATTTCAAAATAAGTTTTAAAAGACTCTGAACATGAGAAATGAAGCATAAAATAAAAGAAAAGTTTACAGTTTGCTTCAATCCCATAGAAGATAATGATGAACAGTACAAGTAATCTGCTTCAATTACTTCATAAAAGAAAGTTTACAAAGCTGTGAGAACAGTTTCCAATGTCTATTCAAAGCACCATAGCTTCAAAAGAGTTTTTATGTATCAACCTTAGGACACACCTCCATCTTTGGTTCCATGAGAAAAAATCAGTTTTGCATAGGAACAAGAAAGCAAAACAGAAAGAGAAACACGGTCGTCTGTCTGGTTTATGGAGACCATCCCTAACAGAGAAACTTACAGAAAAATGGAAAAATAAGTTTGTCTAGTTTCCTAGAACATTCCCCCTCCTTCAGTCAGTCAAATATTCATCCTTATATAGACAATCAGGAAGAATAACCTTCTCCATAGTTGATGCTTACAAAATTGGTCATAACAGAAATTTTTCTGGAAAAATACGGTTGAAACAGGCCCAAAAATATCCTATATCTTTCACAATTTTTGGAAACGGCCCATTACTTGGCCCATTTGTGAAGTGGGTTTTTGACGGTTTTTACAGATTCAAAACAGTTTGTTCACAAATAGACACCAAAATTTGCCTCTCTCACCAGGTGCGCGATCCAGTTCTTGTTATCTTTGTTCTTCATTATCCCTTCCAAGAATCAAATAGATGAGTTGGTTCTTCCTCTAAGCTATCTTTCAGGAAATCGTTCCAATGTAATCTTGACCATTTTATCCCATGATCTTTGGCTTCTTCTAGAAAACGAATTCATCGCAACTTCCTCCATCCTTCCTATTGAACATGCAAAATAAAAAAGAAGGTGAAATATTAAAGAATATCATAAATGATAAATAACAAGAAAAACATAGAAAAAAAAAATTCAGTCCATCAATTTGTCATGATCGGTAAACTGGTAGTTACGAGTAAAAGCCTTTCAATTTGGTGATAACATCGATACTTAAACTTGGACTGAATAATCTTGTTGGCATAAAGTTCGTAGAGATGGTAAATTCAGGTGCCAACTATGGAGAAGCGAGGTTCCTTTAACCAGGAGAATGAAGTAGCTTCATAGCATTTTATAATCATGTTGAAATTTCCTTAGTAACCATTTACCCTGTTCGGTAATCTTCAATGATCACGTTTTATTGAGTAACAACTTGTTGGATAATTCCTTATTTCTCCAGCTATCCTCGGTGATATTTATTTAATTCAATCTAGGCCATTTAATAAAAAGATTTTCCCAATTTAGTCGCACCAAACGGTTCTCTTACTGGTTTTGAGTCAAACGTAAGCATAATAGTTTTACCAATCAATATTTTAGCTAATTTGTGGAGATTCTTGTGCAATTATTGCTTTAGCTAAAATCATGGCATTTCTATTCCAAATAAGTGCCACTATTATCATTTTCTCTCAGTTATCAAAATGATAAAACCCTGTGGTGTTATAGTGTGATGGCATCTTCGCGGGTTGGTGTCCACATGCATCTGATATTTATAGTGGATAAAAATAGCATTTGAAGGCGTGTTATCAAAAACTACAATCTTGATGGGATCTTCATTCTTGCTAGCAGAGTGTAGAACGAGATGTTGAGAGAGAGGTAAAAATTTTAATTGATCTGGTGAATTTTTTCTTCAATGCATTAATGTTCATTTTTTGATATAATTACATAATGATGCCGTGGTGTTCTCCTTTTCTTTGGAAAGTGGAGTGATCCCTTTATTTGCATGCCCACTGACTTGCTTGATTTTTTATAAAATATACACAGTCATACTGCCAACAAGACTTAATTGCCCTTTAAAGTTCCCATGCAATTCAACGTCATTCATATTATTTCTTCAAAACCAAATATAGATATTATCCCTACAAAAGTAATATCAAATAAAAAGTTATTTTAATAATGATGCTTTGAGTTATGTGACAAATGGGAGAGAATCAAAACCATATGAATCTATATGAAACTTAAGAATCAAAAGAGCATGAGCAAGCTAAATGTTTTTGTTGTTAAAGGCATATTTCAAAAAGAATTATTATTTAATGATATTTTAAGGATAAACTTTCATAATAATTTAAATATCCTTAAGTGACGTGTTGGTTTAAAGTTTATTTAAAAAAAAAAAACAATATGAGTGCACCACCTCAATACCAATTCATCACAGTTTTTAAAGTTTCTTTTGATTACCTTTATTAAAATATATAACTCAACCAAGTTTTTTGAAAATAAGCAAACAATCAAATTATTTAGATCCAACAAATTACATGTATAATTCATCGATGGATTGAAAACCAAACTTGAGCAAAGGCATCGAAGCATAATACCAATTGAACTTAAGCAAGTTGAAGCATGTAAATGACTCCAACAAGTTCCGATAAGAGAAAGCAATCATTGTTGACCTACCCAAAAGACCCAAAAGTCAAACGACAAAGATTACTAAAATCACACAATCCTCATGGAATGAAAGCCAAGCCAAAGAACAAGCAATGTAAAAATGAAGGGTCAAGAAAAGGAAGCCATGAAATCACCTAATGAGTTAAGCAAGATCAATTGAAAAGAACTTTTGTTTCCTACCATATCAATATTAAGGTTTATAGTCTAAGGATAAATCAACCTAGAATTACTCTTGGAGAAAATGGAAGTCTATATTACCAAATTAGAACAATCACCAATAATTAATCAAAGCAGCAAATTCATCAAAGCAAATGACCTATCTAATCTGGGAAACTCTAAGAAAGATAAATAACACACAACACATGAGCTGAGCGAATCTGTAACAACTATTAACACACTTCTGCATAAAAGAAATAATTAACTACACAGTGGACTGTCACACCACACCACTACAACAAGCCAAAGGAAATTGATAATGCAATTAGTTACTAAATGTTGTTGCAATTAACTATAAATATATCAAACTGAAATTCCACATCGAACCAACATAATTAAAATTAAAACATCTAATACTACCCGCAACTCTGTAAGAAGGCGAGCCCCGACCTTCGAACAAAGATGCTGTCGAAAACTCATGAAATCTACAACAGAGAAGTGTTGAGAATTGTTACTCCTTTATTAAATTTTATCAAGATACAATTATAGTCCCTCTGCTATAATCTCTTACAAATTGCCAACCCTTGGCTATCCTTGCCTGTGTGTACTTATACAAGAATGGAGCCATTCAGTTACATCAATATCAGGCATCCATGAAGATCTACGATCTTCAGGATGTCGAATTAAATCAGAATAGTTACAACAATTAATACATCGCATAGGATCAACTCATAGATAAATGAACTTTTAATTCGAGCTGTTACAACCCGACGTGTTCCAGCTAATGAGGAAGATGCCTAGAGAGTTTTAGCTATATTCGTGGAAGAGTGTCCGAGACCTTCGTCAACAACTTGGACCGGATCCTCGAGCAGGAAACTGACGCCAAGCAATACTTATTTCTAAATGAAGCGAGTCGCTATATTGGAGACACCTAGAAATTCTAAATCCTTCTTTCAAATCAATGACAGATCAACACAGACAAAAGGTAAAGTAAATGATTATAAGTAAAATCAAACATGAAACGAGATAAATAATAATGATTGATACCTTAGGTCTTCATTCTTGTTTTTCATGGAAAGAGTAAGGCTTCAAGTGTAAATAGGAGGAAAGAATAGGGAAAAAGGGTAAAACAGAGTAGGGTAAAAAGGGGTAATTTCAAATCCCAACAACTTTTCCCTATGCATTCTACTTTGCACTTTGCACTGCACACTTTGATTTCTACTATGTTGTCACACTATCACACACAACACTACACAAGATAATTCTGAAGAAAACATGTCTTCCACTTCACAAAGTGTGCCTCCACAACCTTCAAAACATCTTCAAGATTACTTCAAGAAAATCTTTAAAAATCTAGAAAATTTTCAATAAAACCCCAAGAAATTATCTTCAAGTACCCCTAAAAATTCATCATCTCCTTGAAATTGCACAACTTTTTAGATCTTCATACTTTTTTGGATGGATAATCGAGTAGGGAGAGTGCTTCCTTTATTTAAAGAAGTGTTGAATTACTTTTTGGGCTGACATAGGATTTTATACCAAGGTCAACCTATCATCTTGGCTGTAGTCTCCCCTTGTCTTTTAGTACTTTGAAATCAATGAAAAAATTATTGCCAACAATACCCCCCTTTGGCATTGATTTCAACACAAAGTAAGTATGATATCCCACTGAATATGAACTCCTTACAAAAGCGTGCTCCCCCTTTAAACATTCGATTTCTCTGTCATTACTCAACCCTCTATAATTCTCTCCCCCTTTGACATTAATGTCAAGCAGTTTCTTCTTTTACCTTACTTATCCTCTACAACCTTGGGATAATTTTGTGACAAAAAACTATAGTTTTGTATTTACACAAAGTTTACAATTTCCCTGCACAATTTTGATTTTGACACAGAATCTGCAATTTTATCCTCCTAGACTTATACTTTACTTCCTTCCTACTATTGCTCCTTCAACTTCTACACTACGTAGTATCTATCTTCCTGTGTTGTCACATTGTATCAAAATGTGTTATTTTTTCTGAATCTTCTGGTTGTATTGTTGTTGCAAACTTATGCAGGGATTCCTGTACAGTTGCAACCTTATTCTTCATTTCTATCTCTTTGACCAAAATTGCTTCTTCCAGCTGCTCACTGATCATTAACTTCATGGTTTCTATACATTCATTAGTAGATTCTTTAACTTCACCTTGTACCTGCGCAAATTGTTATATGATCTAAATGGCTTCATGTTGAATGGATCAAGCTTATTGGCTATCTTTTTTTGCTCATCCTGGATATTTCTTACTTCCATCTATTGTTTTTTGTACTCTCCCATCTTTGCCATATTTTTCAAGACTGGATGCGTAGTTAAACTATTGCACACCTTTTATTCTGTCTTTTGCGCAATATGAAGCTTTTGATCCATTTCCTTCAATTGATCGTCCACGATCAACTTTGCCCATAATTGAGTAATTTATTCATGCAACGTTTCACACTTTAACTCCAAGGTCCTAATATTTTCCATTGTAATATGTTGATGTAATTGTAACTTCAGAATGCATTCACTTGTATTTCTTATGTATTGTAACCCGATGTTTATTCTGGGATGTATTTGTAGTGTACTTGAGTCATGTCATGCCCCGATGTTCCTATCAGGAAGTTTCTATAATGTAAACAAGTCATGTCAAGTCAAGGTGGTTAACTCTCCTATTGTATAAGGGTTAAAGTCCCCGCAGTTCTGGGGCACTAGGGTTATTAGACTCACCTAATGAATTCGGCCCTAGTTGGGTTTAGTCAAGTCGGGAATTAGTATAAATAGAGAGCTAGCCTCTCTATTTATCACACACTCACTCACACTCAGCTGTAGCGCATAGCTGAGGAAGAGAAAGACATTGGGGCAAGGAAGAAAGAGGTTACTGCTGTCGGGAGATCATCTTACTGTTTTTGGGTTTCACTTTGGTGCTGATTCTATCTTTGAGGAAATTGCGGGGTTTTCTCCATTTATGGTTTCCCTAAGGAAAAACACTGTGTTCATTGTCTCTTGTGTTTGATTGTTGTGCTTGTTGTTCTCCCAGTTAAATATCCTAATGATATGCTAGCTTAATGCTTAAAATCTAACATGGTATCAAAACTAACTTGAGAAGAAGACACTATGCAGCTACGGGAACTGGGGCTTCCTATTTTGTGGATCTCTCTCCACATATTTTCAGCAAAAGTAGGGTGGAATAACTCTCCTCCCTAGGGCGCATCTTTCTGTAGAAGCAAAATCCAATTCTGAGGATTTTTAGTTTTGGACCCGACACTACTGACAGAAATTAGGGATTTTCACAGAAGTGGAATTTTTCAGTGATCCCAGGCCTGGATTGATCCCCTCCCCAAAATCTAAGTTAGGGATCAAATTCAAATCATTTGGTTGGACAGAACTCTGGAAAAACAAAACCTTAATCTGCTCCTGAACTAGCACTGCAGGATTTCATCTCCAAATCCAGATTTGACATATTGACCTGGTAAGATTTAAATCTTTTGTATTTCCATTTGAGGTTCTTAGTTAATATGTCTCATCATACCAAGCTTGATGAAAAGCTTGAGGGAGCTGATAAATTCCGATCCTGGAAGTATAGGATCTCCCTGGTCCTGGAAGAAAATGAGTTGGACTCCTACATCCATGAGGAGGTTCCAGTTCCAGAGGGAGATGAGGACAAGGCCTTACATAAGAAGAAGTTGGTTATGCAAAAAGGATCATTGCAGATTCTATCAAGGATCACCTCATTCCATAGGTGTCCTCCCTCAAGACACCTAAAGCCATGTTTGATGCTCTAACCAAACTGTTTGAAGGGAAGAACATCAATCAAAAGATGACTCTAAGGAACTAGTTGAAGAATGTAAAGATCCAGAATGAGGAGACCATCCAGTCATACTTCACAAGGGTATCCCAGATCAAAGAACAGTTAGAAGCAGTAGATGAAGAAGTGGAGAATGCAGAAATTGTGATGACAACATTGAATGGCCTCCCTAGGTCATGGGATTCTTTCATCCAAGGAATCTATGCTAGAAAGAAGTTGGTCAAGTTCAGTAGACTGTGGGAAGAATGTTCTCAAAAAGAAGCTCGGATAGCAGCTCGAGAAGAAAATATGGGAAGTGAAGATCAAGCTCTCATATTACACTCCAAGAAAGGAAGAAGGGAAAATCATCATCACCAAGGTAAGCATTCTCATCAGAAACATAACGTTTCAAGAAGGGATTCATCCAAAATTAGATGTTATACATGCGATGAAATAGGAAACTTTGCTAGAAATTGTCCCATGAATAAGAATGGATCCAAGAAGAAGAAGAACTCCAAAATAAGACATCATGCTCACACTACTGAGGATGATGATCCTCCCAGGAATAAAGTAAAACAAGAAAGTGAAGAATCTTCAAGTGAAGGTGAATATGTTCTGATCTCCGCTCTCACGAGAACTGTCTCTCATGGAAGCAAAGATTGGCTTATTGACAGTGGGGCTTCCAAGCACATGACAGGTTTCAAGGAATCCTTTGAGAAGCTATCTAAACATAATTCACCCGATAAGGTGAAGCTTGGGGATGACTACCAATATCCCATAAAAGGTAGTGGTGAATCCTCCTACAAGCTAGACTTCGGAAAGTCTATGAAAATGAAGGATGTCTTGTTTGTACCAGGACTGAAGAAGAATCTTCTATCCATATCAGTATTGGGTGCAAAAGGCATGAGGGTTGCATTTGTAGATGGCCAAGTCCTCATGTGGCCAAGAGGAAAGACTATTGATGATGCAATAGTGATTGGAGAACAAGAAGGAGGTTTATACAAACTGAAGGGCCATCCAGAACAAGCTATGATCCATGACATAGTAGAGCCAAATGAACTTTGGTATAGAAGGCTTGCACATGTGCATTACAGAGCACTACCACTTGCAAGAAAAGCTGTTGAAGGTCTTCTAGAAATACAAGCAAAATATGAAGGGGTTTGCAAAGGATGTGTGAAAGGAAAGAATACAAAGAAGACATTTCCAAGTAGCGAGAGCAAGGCAAAAGGAATCTTGGAAATCATCCACTCCGATGTATGTGGACCAATGTCATCAAGTTCACTAAGCAGGTACGCATACTATGTTTCTTTCATTGATGACTTTTCTAGGAAGACATGGATTTACTTCATGAAGAACAAAGATGACGTTTTCAGCAAGTTCAAAGAATTCAAAGCCTTGATTGAGAACCACACAGAAAATAAGATCAAGACCTTTCGATCAGATAATGGCAGAGAATTCACATCAAATGAATTCAAAGACTTATGCAAAGAATCAGGGATTAAGGAGTTGTCCACTCCTTATAATCCACAAGGGAATGGGGTTGCAGAAAGGAAGAATAGAACTATCATGGAAGCTGCAAGAGCAATGCTTCATGATCAAGATCTTCCTATGCATCTATGGGCAGAAGCTGCTAGAACAACGGTGTATGTACAAAATTGTACTCCACACAGAGAACTCGAGAAAAAGACCCCTGAAGAAGTCTTCTCAGGCAAGAAACTAGAAGTCAACCATCTCAGAATATTTGGCTGTCCAGTCTACATACACATTCCAAAAGAGAAGAGAACAAAACTAGATCCTTTAGGAAAGAAGGGTAAATTTGTGGGATACTCTGAAAGCTCGAAGGCTTACAGAATATACTTCCCAGGATACAAGAAGATCAACATCAGCAGGGATGTAACATTTGATGAAGATAGAGCTTACAACAAATCCAGAAAGAGACCTGCTGAAGATACTGAAGAAGCAGAAGCACCCATAATTCATGATACAACCATGAACGAAGAAATTCAAGAAGAAGATCGAGAATTTGAAGAACCACAAAGACCTGTAGATCCACCTAAAGAGAAGAATCCTCACAAGAGGAAGCCTGCTTGGGTACGAGAAATTATCCAAGGCGCAGAAAGATATGGGGCTCCAAAAGAGAATCACAGAGAAAGAAAGAGAACCGGATCTTGCTTCGGATATGTAGCCTTACTATGTGACTTTATCAATGAAGAACCTTCCAGTTATGAAGAAGCGATAGAACAGAAAGAATGGAAGGATGCTATGATTTAAGAGTATCAATCAATCATGAAGAATGATGTTTGAGATGTTGTCCCAAGACTAGAAGGGAAGTTGGTTGTAACTTCCAAATGAATCTACAAGATCAAGCATGCTGCAGATGGTAACATAGAGAAATATAAGGCAAGATTCGTGGCTCGTGGTTTCTCCCAAAAAGAAGGAATATATTATGAAGAAACCTTTGCACCTGTAGCCAGGTACACTTCCATCAGATCGATACTTGCTTTGGCTGCAGTGATGAAATGGAAGATACACCAAATGGATGTCAAGACTGCTTTCTTGAATGGTGTAGTGGAAGAGGAAGTGTATGTCGAACAACCACTCGGTTTAGAGACACATGACAGGGAGTCTCATGTGTGCAGATTGAACAAAGCCCTGTATGGTTTGAAACAGGCACCTAGGACATGGTACGATAGAATTGACAACTTTCTATCTAGTTTGGGATTTACCAAGAGTAAAGATGATTCCAACCTTTACTACAAGGTTGAAGATGGAAACCCAGTGATACTCCTACTGTATGTAGATGATCTATTTGTAATAGGCATGGATGGGTTGATTGTTGATACTAAGAGAAATCTTGCTTCCGAGTTCGAAATGAAGGACTTGGGAATGATGCATTATTTTCTAGGTATGGAGGTGTGGTAGAATGCGGATGGAATCTCCCTCGTACAAGGGAAGTATGCAGTAGAGATCCTGAAGAGGTTTGGGATGATGGACTACAAGGCCATGACCACACTAATGGCATCGAACCTGAAGCTATTAAGTGATGCTTCATTAGAAGCGGTTGATGCTACGATGTATCGTCAGATGATTGGGTCCTTGATGTACCTGATGAACACGAGACCGTACATTTGCTTTGTTGTGAACACCTTGAGCCAGTTCTTGACAGATCTAAGACATGTTCACTTGATTTCTGCAAAGCATATTCTGAGGTACCTGAGGGGTACAATTGATTATGGGCTCAAGTACGAGGCAAATCAGAAGATTAACTTGGAGGGTTATGTTGATTCAGATTGGGCAGGCAATGCCATCGATAGGAAAAGCACTTCAGGTTGTTGCTTTAGTATGGGATCAGGTGTGATTCTTGGTTTAGTAGGAAGCAATATTGTGTGGCACTGAGTACAGCTGAAGCATAGTATGTCGCAACTTGTTCAGCTAGTTGTGAGGCAATATGGCTGTTGAAGCTACTGTCTGATTTATTTGATCTCCAGATGGATGCTACTTGTATACATGGTGACAACCAGAGTTGTGTGAAGTTGTCAGAGAATCCAGTGTTCCATGACAAGTCGAAGCATATCGAGATCAAGTATCACTATATCAGGGATATGGTGCAGAGGGGAGCAGTGAAGCTCTAGTATGTTGCGACGGAGGAACAAATAGCTGATGTGTTGATGAATCCATTGGCTAGGGTGAAGTTCGAGTACTTTAGGGAGAAGCTTGGTGTTCTCCAGATTGAGATTTTCTCCAAGGTAAAATGATGAGACCCATAGCCATTCTGACATGGTGAGAGGATTGGTTCCTTCCATGGTCAAATGTAAGGGCTATTCCATTCTGTAATGGTGAGAGGATTGGTTCCTTCCATGTCAGATGTGAGTGCTGAGCCATTATGATGTGACTTTAGGATTGGTTCCTACATGATCAGAAGTAAGCGCTGAATGCCATTCTGGGAATGGAGGCGCCTGGTCAGTTACCAGGTAGCTCAGTCTGGGACCGGGGACCATTCTGATAGGACTGTAGGATTGTTTCCTACATGATCAGATGTGAGTGCACGCCCTTCTAACATTGGTTTTTAGATGTAAGTGCAAAGCCCTTTCATAATGAAGGATTGGTTCTTTGCATGGTCGAATATAAGTGCTGAGCATTTCTGAAATTGGTTTTCAAATGTAAGTACAGAGCCTTTTGGCATGGAGGATTGGTTCCTCGCATGGCCAAGTGTAAGTGTTGGGCCTTTCCAATCATTGGTTGACGGATGTGAGTGCTGGGCCTTTCTGACAGGGTTGTGGGAGGTGTTCCCACATGGTCAGATGTGAGTGTTGGGCGTTTCCTTTCTGATATGATTATAGGATTGGTTCCTACATGATCATATATAAGTGCTGGGTGGGCCATTCTGACTTAGGGTCAGATATAAGTGCTGGAAAAGACCTGCACGGAGGGTAGGCCTACAACCAACATGAAAAAGGGCTGCCTTTGTAGAACTTCCTGTGACGAGAAGAATCATGAGATAGCACCCGTGAAGATTCAGTGTTGATGATCCACCAGAGATCATCCAGATCGAGGGATGATCCAGATCTAGAGATGATGCTTTAGAGATGATACAAATCAAGGGATGATCCAGATCCAGTGACGATGATCCAGATCGAATGATGATCTAGATCCAGGTGAAGATGACTTGAAGATGAATATGACTTGAAGATGAAGATGACTTGAAGATAGAGATGACTTGAAGGTGAAGATGACGAAGACTCGATGATGATCCAGATGATACAGAGAAGAAGACTTGTGTTGATAAATTGTGTCCAGAGAATACCTTCCTAGTTAAGAGGGAATGTTGATGTAATTGTAACTTCGGAATGTATTCACTTATATTTCTTATGTATTGTAACCCGATGTTTATTCTGGGATGTATTTGTAATATACTTGAGTCATGTCATGCCCTGATGTTCCTATCGGGAAGTTTCTATAATGTAAACAAGTCATGTCAAGTCAAGGTGGTTAACTCTCCTATTGTCTAAGGGTTAGAGTCCCCGCAGTTTCGGGGCATTAGAGTTATTAGAATCACCTAGTGAAGTAGGCCCTAGTTGGGTTTAGTCAAGTCTGGAATTAGTATAAATAGAGAGCTAGCCTCTCTATTTATCACACTCACTCACACTCAGTTGTAGCGCATAGCTGATCAAGAGAAAGACACTGGGGCAAAGAAGAAAGAGGTTACTACTGTCGGGAGATCATCTTACTGTTTTTGGGTTTCACTTTGGTGCTGATTCTATCTTTGAGGAAGTTGCGGGGTTTTATCCATTTATGGTTTCCCCGAGGAAAAACATTGTGTTCATTGTCTCTTGTGTTTGATTGCTGTGCTTGTTGTTCTCTCAGTTAAATATCCTAATGATATGCTAGATTAATGTTTAAAATCTAACACAATATTCATTCTTTCTTGTCTATGTCTGAGCTCTGCTATGACCTCTAGAGGTGTCCCTAGTTGTTTCTTTGCTGCAAGATCCTCAATTTTAATGCAAAGGCCTTGAATGGCTTCACCTATTTTCGTTACCTTCTCTTCTGGAGGAGTATCCTTTTCTATCTACACATATGGTAGGGTGTTACATTATTCCTCCACCGGCTTCTGTAGTTTTGTATTCTTTTGTTGCATTTCCTCTACTTCCTTTTCTAGCTTTGCTATCTTATGCACAGTTTCATCTTTCTCCATTTGCATTTTCTGACATTCCTCCTGTAATGTTTCCTTTTCTTCATAGTTTTTATACCATTATGTCGTGGTATCCTCATGTCACCCTTATATTTCCTACGCAATGGATGTATGTAATACATGAAGCTCGTTCATAGGTAAACACAACAAAATCATCTCTAAAGGAATTATTTGTGAACTCTGACTCCTGCATCTCTTGTATAGGAAACAACAATGTTGTTGCCGAAATATTCAAACTTCGTTGTGACTTAGTTACGAGCTTCATATGTGTAGCTAGGTGTGTCTATACACTGTGGAAATGTGTACCTGAGTGTGTCTGTACGTTGGTGTGTCCTTCTTCCTTCTGAGTCATCAACAACAACTACTTTATTGTTGCAAACTCTTCTTCGAATTTTATGAGGATCTCCTCTTGTTTTGTAGCAAGATTTTGCATTTATTTCTTTGTGGCTACCTTCTCCATGACTTCCTTAGTGACATTTTTTACTTCCCAGCCGATTTGATCCACTTCTCTCAATACCTGAGTGGGGCTGGGTTTGGATGTTTTTATCTCCTTCTTTGATAATTCTTCACCATGTTCCTTTCTAGTTCTTTTCTTAGTTTGCATGGTCTATTGTGTAGTTTCAGGGGAAATTTATACACTCTCAATATTCTTTACACTTTCAGTCTCGTTTTCTACACTTTCAATCTCTTTTTCTGTGGATTTATTACGTGGCAGTGTGTTTTGTTGTTTAGGATGGTTCTATTGTGCAACTTTTTCTTCTTTTATCGATGGAATTCACCATGCTGAATCTCATTCATTTATAATCTTGGCAATGTCATCCTATGAACACCTACACATGGTAGGTAACCATTGCTTCAGGGGATCTCTCTTCGCTTGTACATAGATATGATGCATTCCTACCTTAAAGCGTGCAATCCATTTATACATGTCAACTGTATGTGACTATATACACAGTGTCTTAACAATGATAAATCTAATATCCTCATTGTATAGAAAGAACTCAATGTTGTTTCCTATCTGTATGTGCTTGTTGTTTGTAAACCATAAATTTGCATATCTTGCTGCTAAAAATGGTTTCTTTCTTCTGTCAAACAATTGATTGTATATTGGGTCCTTCCAGCCCACTAGGACAATGCATATCAATATCCAAGTGTAATGAAAATGTGTACCTTTTTCTTGTGTTTCCTGACAGTCAACCAAAAACTCATTCAAGAGGAACATTGACCAGTTCATTTGTTCTCCCTCCACGCATTGTGCTGCAACTGCAATAATTGTTGCTAAAACCTAATCTTGGTGACTTTTCAGGAAAAAGCATACATGCTAGTATCTGGAATGCAAATCTCATATTTTTTTCATTTATGTGTGCGACTAAGGATTCTCTATTGGCTCTTTGGGTTCGATATTTCTCCATTACCTTCTTCGCAAGGGGTTTCTCCTGCTTCCTATATAGAAGGATACTTACATCTTATCCCCTGGTGGGAATTCCAGTGATTTGTTCTATCATCTTGGAATCTATGGATACAAGTATGTACAACCACAAAAATCTCCTTTTTACACATGAAAATAGCATTTTTGCGCACATTTTCACTTGCGGGGTCCTTCCAAAATGAGGAATATCTAGTAAATTCGGGATCCTTGATTTTTGTAATCTAATCATCCATGTTTAAGGTTCCACTTCAATAGGTTCCTTCAAGTCTGGAGTGATCCTTCTATCCAAGTAGTTACTGCCAACTAGATCTAGAAACTTTTCTTTGTTGGTTAGATCATAATCCAAAAATTGAAAATTGTATAGTTTTCCTAGCATATATTCGTCAACGAGTACCCCCTTTGGAATATATGGTACTGGTATATATATGTCCTTGGTGTTTGATAGGTTGAATGACGTCATTGTAGTCTTTATCTGCAGAATATAGTCACGAGGGAACTTTATCGGCTTCAATGCTGATGGTCCTAGTGTATGTGCGGTCCTTTTATGCAAACCTATTGATGGGTTCTTCAATATAGTTTCTCTTGGGTTTCATGATATTTATGGATATAATATTCAACTATCAACCTTTCTATAACTTCACTCTTTATTGTCCAATCTACTACTGATGTCTTATGCAGTTGCTCATGATTGCATTTATAACACTACCTAAAAATTTGGTCACAGAGAGATTACCTAACAATTCTTATGATCATCCATCAATGATCTTCGATGGCTTATATGAGAAGTTTGGTACCACTTGTCATCAATATTGCTTTCTGATTTATATGAATTATTCTTTATTTGGTCCAAATTCATTTAACCATCACCTTTCGTCATTGATTTCCTCATAATGTCACCGCGTCTTGGTCTTATCACTGCGTTATTAATGTTCTCCATGAGTTTGTCGTGGTTCCTTTTTGCGCACAACTTTTTCTGTGATAGATTTGTTTTTTTGTGGTTTACCCTTGCATTAAAGGATGTGATGAAAAATTTGTTTTCAGCTCTTCAGTATCATTTACTTTAATTGACATATTCTCTTGTTTTAATGCAAAAGACTTAGTCTAATTTTCTTTTATATTTCCAGTACAGAGATCCAATTTACAATTTTTTTCTATTAATTTCTTTTTCCAAATTGTTTTGCATTTTCCTTTCTCTTGACTTTCCAAGATACTTGTTTTTATGTTTAGTGCATATGGAGCTATATGATATTCTTCTTGAGTCTTGTTTTCTTGTTTTTTCTTTCCAAACTTTGTTGGATTTCCTTAAGCTCTTATACTGTTGGGATTTGTTTCCAAATATTTTGCATTTGTGACAATTAATATTGTTACATAACCTTGCAATATGCCCAGAATTGTTGCACTTCCAACATTTAAGTACTCCATTGGTATTTTTATATATTGTTTTGGTTTTGTTGTCCATAGACTTACTCTTGGTATATACATTACAATCCACTACCTTATGCCCAAATTTGTTACAATAGAAACAACAACCAAGAAAATAATTTTTGTGTATGTGTGCATTGTTTCCTTGATTGTTCAACCTTCTTATATTCACTTCTAGAATAATTATGCTTTTCTTCCATATTGATGTTTTGATTTTTGTCAAACCCAAGACTCATCTTGTCATATGGTGATCATTTACAACTATCAATGTGATCTAAAATCATGGTGCTTTTCTTGAACTTTGAAATTGTTTCCAAATGGGTAACTGTTTTATCCAACCTTTCTTTTAGTAAAAGAATCTCAAGCTCTTGTTTTTGAAAAATTACCTTTTTCTCTTGGAGTTGGTTTGTTAGACTTTCTTCAATTTTTCTTGCCTCTTCTACTTGATTCCTTAGACCAACAATAATGTTTGTAGTTTCCTCGTGGTCTTTTTGCTTTTCTCTTTCTTATTTTTCTAGTATATCTTCTAGTAATGCATTTGTCTTATTGAGCTTCTTGACTTCGTCTAGAATGCAAACTAGTTGTCTTTCAAGATCAACTTCATCTTTCTTGCCTCCTGATTCTTCAGAGACATTGTTTTCATTTTCAGATGGATCTTTTCTATTCAAGGAAAATAGACTTTATTGAGATTGCTTGGTTATGTTTCCATCCTATCCTGTTCACTTGGATTGTCTTGACTGTCATTTGTTTCCTTGGAGGATGTTTTATCTTTCAATAGCTCTTTACTTTTGTCATCTTTATTTTCCTTTGTGTAAATATTTTGTAGCTTGTCTTAGAGCTCTTTAGCCGAATCACATTGTCCCATTTTTCTTTTCTTAGACTCTGATAATCCACTCAAAATTGCATTCATTGCTTCTGTGTTGTTCTTTTGTATCCTTTTTGCAGCTGCATTTTTTGGTCGATTCTTAGGGGTGGTATAAGATTTGTCAATTGATTTCCAAACATCAAATCCAAAAGACTGAAGATAATCCTCCATTCTTATACTCCGTAATAAATAGGTGTTCCATTGAATAAAGGGGCGCTGTCTGTGCTTAAACCAAATTCTTCATAGGACATATTTGCATAATGATCGACCTTCCAGTTGTTAGACTGTATCTGATGGGACCCTATATGATAACATCTGTTGGACATAAATTAATACTGAGAGGGGGGAGGGGGTGAATAAGTATCAAGCACAATTTTAACACTTTATCAAAATTTTCACTTTATGGACCATGCATCAATACCAAATCAATTTAAAACATGAGAACACCGTGTGCAAACAATTATAAGAAAACTCTCTCTCTCTCTCTCTCTCTCTCTCTCTCTATATATATATATATATATATATATATATATATATATAATCTTTNAATGGTGTGATCACCTACTCACAAAATCTACAGACACCAACTTGTGAGGACACCAATCATCTTATGAGCACCAACTCATACTCAAAAAGCATCAACTTGCACAGTCAAGCACCAACCTGTTTGATAGATGAGAACAAAAATTATCCTAAGCACCAAATCAAATTTTCAGGCACCAACTTGTAGGAAACTTCAATATCCTGTCCTTTCCCCTTCCTACCTCCCTTATAAGAAGATCAATACACCACTTCCACTTTATCCCTATCTCCGTCGCACTCTTGTTTGCACATTCGCTCTGTATACTCTGTCATATGCACTATTCTACATACTCTGATATGCACATTCACTCAACTATGTGCTTCAACTATGCGTACTATACTCTCTTCTTTGCACACTTTGCGTTGTGCATTCTATTGCATGCATTGATTTCTGATCTGTTGTCACACGGTCACACATAACACTGTGCAATATTGAATAAAACATCTCTTCCTCTTCACAAACTCCACATCCTTCAAAACATCTTCAAGAATTTAGAACGTCTTCAATGAAACCCAAGAAATTATCTTCAAGTACCCTTAAAAATTCATCTTAAACCTGGAATTGTAAAACATTTTAGAGCTCCATACTTGCTTGGATGGATAATCAAATAAAGAGAGTGCTTCCTTTATTTATACAAGTGTAAACTAATTTTTGGGTCGACAAAGAATTTTATCCTAAGGGGTACCTAACATTATGGCCATAGTACCCCCTATCTCTTAAATATAATTTGACATCAATGACAACTTTATTTCCAACACAATCTTTGGCTCACATTGAGCACTTTTCTTTTATTTATTCTCTAGTACGACTAGATGCTTCATTATAGAGATTTCTTTGAATTTTGGCATTTCCATTTGTTTGGAGGATCCTATTCAAAAATAAATTTACATGGATGGCAATTTGATTTATCATTTCAATGTGTTTTGGCCTTGTCTCTCAAACCTCCATCAATAGTTTTCTCATTTTTGGAAACCATTTGAAGAATAATCCAAAGTTTACCCATGTGCTTAAGGCTTCTTTTTTGTTGAGTTTTACTTTTGAGGATAGGTAATGCATTCTTAATTTTGGGCCTTAGTTATGTGATATAATGGCTTGTGCATGAAGCCTAGTTTATCATCTTCAATCCCTTTGCAAAAAAATTCACATGAACTTCAATGTGGATTAGGGTTTCCAACATGCCTATGTAGTTTTGGAGATTTTATTTTGTAGCTTCCATTGGAAATGTTGTGGGGAAGTTTCACTTATATATTCCCTCAACACTCTCAAAGACATAGTGTTCTTAAGTGTACTTTGAAAACAACATGCCTAAATAAATTTATACCGAGGTAGTTGATAATGTTTGGAAACAAAAACTAGACTATGAATATGTTGCATTTAGATGTGGATTGTGTTATGCATGTGGACACTTGGTATCCTATTAGATATAATAATTGTGACTAGTTTGTTAAGGATCACTAGCAGTCTACTTGTGGGGGAGAGTGGAAAAAATCACAATCCCACTTGGTTGCAATGTGTTGAAAGAACATCACAATCTAGTGTAGGTTACAAACTCTACTAAGGATGTGGACTTTGAAGACAAAAAACAAATTCCTAGACTCAAAGACTTTGTTGACGAAGATTCTAACATTGGTTCCT
This sequence comes from Pseudotsuga menziesii, assembly GCA_001517045.1. Classification (NCBI taxonomy): domain Eukaryota; kingdom Viridiplantae; phylum Streptophyta; class Pinopsida; order Pinales; family Pinaceae; genus Pseudotsuga; species Pseudotsuga menziesii. The sequence goes on from LPNX010847967.1 coordinate 67,655, forward strand.
AGGAGAAATATTTAATGGTATTCATTCATGGTATTTCTCCTAGAGGGGACTAGCTGAGGGAGTGGAGTAACTCTAAGGACAAAAAATGTAAGAAATAGAAACAATCCCAAGGATCCTATTGAAGTGAGAGGGATAATGCATGATGCACCCCTAATTTTAGAGGATAAATTGATTTGGGATTCAATATTTCCCTAAGCATGGGAAGTACTTGAAACAATGAAGAAACCATAACCTATCAAAAACAAAACCATTGGTTAGTGAAGGAAGGAATTGTCTCAAGAGTCAAATGATTTTTGGAAATGTATTAAAGAATTGGGTTTAAGTAAGGCATGATATGGTGGTTATATGCACTAATAGCCTAGCCTTGTCTTGTTGTATGTTTATTTCACTTAACATATATAGTTGAGGTGACATAATTGTAAAACAACAGTAATATAAGGTTTCATTTAAGCCTTTAGTTAATTGAAGATATTACCAAGTTCTAGAGGAGCAATGGTAGAAATGCCCACTCATATTTCGAACATGCTATAAATGTATTATGATGCATGTTTACTTCAACCATCACACACACACACCCCACACACACACACACACATAAAAGGTGATCGGTAAGGAGCTAAATTCCAAGTTTGATTATGGGATTGAATGTTTTCTTTGTGGATTCAACTAGTAAAATGACAAATGTAGAACATGTCAATAATGAGAAATGAGGATGGGGTGGCAGGTGCGGGGGGGGGGGGTCCTTCTAGACCCCGGTGGAAACATAGAACATTCCTTTGCCTGGGGATTAGGGAATAAGACCAACACCGAAGCAGAGTGGCTGGCTCTGTTGCAAGGTCTTCGGATTCTTCAGGCTAAAAGCTATCGCAAGGTTCTTTTATTTGGAGACTCCAAGCATGTCATCTCCAAGTTGATTAATGGATACCCCTCGGGAGCCATTAAATGTCGTCGCCTGTATAACAAAGTTAAAACTCTTATGCATCACTCCTTCGAGCCTCTGCATATCCTCCGAATAAACAACAGCGCAGCTGATGCTATGGCCAATATCGGGGCTTCCCTCCCGCAAGGTGTTTATAAACAAGATGGGGACCCCCCCTCCTATAAATTCATTCCGTAATGAAGCAGAAGATCTCCCATTGGCTCAATCTTACTATTCAAATATGGAATTCCCCCTTGCTAAGTTTGTGGAGGCTTAATCTCTTGAATTTATCCTTGGTTTTCTTGGGTGTGGTATTTCCCCTCCCCTTTTTTCCCCTCCTCCCTTCGATCTTCGCCCCCCCATGCCCTCCTGTCCATCCTTTATCTTTGTCCTTCGCTGGCTCCAAGCATTTAATGCCCAGCTCTTTCTTCACCGCCGCGTGGCTCCCTCCTTGATCTGCCCCTCATCCGGTCGCTCTCGATTTAATGGTTTCTTGGCCTTGGGTATATGGCATTTACCCCTCGCACGTTTGGAGTCTCATTTTACTTTGCCCTCCTCTTCTCCCCGATTCCAGAATGCCGCCTCAAATATCCTTACTAGATCTTGCTGGTTCTCATGAAATTCAGAGATTTCTTGAGCAGGTTGTCGTGGGTGTTAGCGAAGGGTGGCTTCAGGGCCTCCTGTGGCAGGTCCTTCCGCTCTCGCGTTCGGTGATTAAAGAATTGTTTGTCATAGCTGCTCTCTCTTCCGGTGCAGGAATAAACCATTCAGTGTTTCGAGCTACAGAGCAAAGCGTTTCAGGAAGAGATCGGGTCTTGGTCTCCAGTCAGAGCAGGGTGGTTGGAGCTGTGGGTTCGCAGGATCCAATTCAGCTAGGTAATGCTTCCCTGTTTAAATAATTTGTGGTGCTTAGTTCTTTTTTTCCCTCAACTGACATTCACAGCAGAATTCCTGGCAATTCTGCCAGTTCCCCTCTCAATTTATTTGCTCGCTTGACCATTTCGTCTGAGGCGTCCAGAATGGCTCACGGAGGAGATTGGGTGGATATTAAGAAGAATCTCCGCAGGCTCTATGAACTCTTGGCCATCAACGTTGTGGATACCAAAGCAATGAGCGAGGAGATAAAGAAAATGGCTGACACTGTTAGCTATACTTCCCAGCAAGTAAGCAACAACGACGCCCGCATAGACGACAACGAGAGTAGCCTTCGGGAAATACATGGGAAAGTGGACAGGATCCAAGAGGATCTTCAAAGATTCATTGAAATGCATCAGACTAGCAGAATTAATGGTGAAATCAACGGCGAAGTCGCAGAAGCTGCTCTCCCCATGGAGGAGGAATCGGTGGTCCAGCCTAGAAACAACAGAAACACTCAGTAATCATTCCCCCCTAGTTATGTCTAAATGTATTTTTGCCTCTTTTTATGTCAACAGTTTGTAAGGGTTTATCCCTCTAGCATTTTTAGAAGTTTTGAGCAGTTAGTATGCAGGGTTTTTTGGACAGTCCCATGGCTTTCCCTCCTTGGCAGTTTTTTTGTTGTCCATAAACTATCGAAGACATCTCTCCTGTAACGAATGGCTGTGCGCAGCCCTTTTATATATTCCTGTTTTTAGTTTCTGTTAAAAAAAAATAATGAGAAATGAGGATGATATGTACGTTTGGATATATCGATATGAGCATAATAAAGGACATCGCTAACATAAGGTTTCATTTAAGCCTTTAGTTAATTTAAGTTATTACCAAGTTCTAGAGGAGCAATAGTAGAAATGCCCGCACATATTTCAAGCATGTTATAAACGTATTATGAAGTATGCTATAACATGCTATGCTGTTTATCTAGATATTATGAAGTATGCTATAACATGATATGCTATATCTATCTATCTAGATAGATAGATATCATGTTATAACATACTTCATAATACGTTTATACCATGCTTGAAATATGGGTGGCCATTTCTACTATTGCTCCTCTAGAACTTTGTAATATCCTCAAATAATTAAATGCTTAAATGAAACCTTATGTTAGTGTTGTCATTTCTTAAGATCATATTTATATATCCAAAAGTATATCATCCACATTTCTTTTTATTGGCATGTTCTACATTTGCATTCACTAACATTTGTCATTTTGTTACTAGTTGAATCCACAAAGAAAATATTCAATCCCATAGTCAAACTTGTCATTTATCTCCTTACCAATCACCTTCTAATAAGTTTCTTATATCTTTGACTAACTGGATTGAAGCCAAGGTTATCCTAAAATACTAATCTTTGTAATGTTTTACATCCAATAACTTGCAACAACTCTCAAACCATAACATTTTTTATTGAAGTCTCTTGGTTATACCTTCTCAAGGAAACTAATCTTTGTAATGTTTCACATCCAATAACTTGCAACAACTCTCAAACCATAACATTTTTTATTGAAGTGTCTTGGCTATACCTTCTCAAGGAATATATATATTTACAATATCAGTAAGGAAATAATGACATGTATCATGCTTTATTGACAAATTGGTCCATATCCATCAACTCCACTCTCGTGGGAGTGAATAACTATTGGACAAGCCTAGTTGTCCAACCAACTAGACAGAAGTCAACTCAATCTGTCGAGTCAGTTAGGCTAATCGACCGAGCAGTTAGGAACTTGTAACTGAATAACTACTTGCATCGATTATATATTAGGTCGATGGGCCAGAAGATGATATGATATGTTTTACAAATAATGGTATGTTAATATAAGACACCTGGTTGCTTATGCTATCATTACTCTACTCTTTCTCATATCTTTATACATTTGTTTATATTCTTGTAGGTTGCATGTGTTACGTATCTTACTATGCACTACTCTACTACTGGTAACCTCATGTAATCCCTTAGATTATAACAATAACTATGCTAAATGAAAGATAATTCATTGAAAAAAGGGAAATAAATAGATTAAGGCAATGCTTAAATAGACTAGTTATAACATTCTGAAATAGAATATAAGAATTATATTTGTTTTAGGTCAACATATGCCTTAAAATAAGATCAAGTTATTTTCCATAACTAACATATATGTTGAATTTGCATATTTATGATCAAATGACAATAATAAATGGACTATGGAATGGAACACTAAACAATGAAAAATTGCAATATTTTATTTTCGAATGGAAAAAAACCTTATAATAATAATTATTAAATAACACACCCCCCCCCAACACACACACACACACACACACATATATATATATATATATATATATATACACATAATATTTTTTTATTATTTTCATGAAGAAATTATGACATCTAAAATCACAAATATTCATATTAACTTTGTAAGTACATACCACAACTTATGCATTCTAGATGAAATCCTAGGTGGAAATCACCATCGATAATATTCATTACAAACCATCAATGGGAAAGTCTTCTTGAATCCATTGAATTAAATCATCTTTCAAATGGACAACATTTTTGAAAAAAAATTCTTGTAACTCATATATGTTGAATTTGCATATTTATGATCAAATGACAATAATAAATGGACTATGGAATGGAACACTAAACAATGAAAAATTGCAATATTATATTTTCGAATGGAAAAACACCTTATAATAATAATTATTAAATAACACACCCCACACTTCCGCACCCACCCACCCACCCACCCACACACACACACACACATATATATATACACATAATTATTTTTTATTGTTTTCATGAAGAAATTATGACATCTAAAAATCACAAATATTCATATTAACTTTGTAAGTACATACCACAACTTATGCATTCTAGATGAAATCCTAGGTGGAAATCACCATCGATAATATTCATTACAAACCATCAATGGGAAAGTCTTCTTGAATCCATTGAATTAAATCATCTTTCAAATGGACAACATTTTTGAAAAAAAATTCTTGTAACTCATATATGTTGAATTTGCATATTTATGATCAAATGACAATAATAAATGGACTATGGAATGGAACACTAAACAATGAAAAATTGCAATATTATATTTTCGAATGGAAAAACACCTTATAATAATAATTATTAAATAACACACCCCACACTTCCGCACCCACCCACCCACCCACCCACACACACACACACACATATATATATACACATAATTATTTTTTATTGTTTTCATGAAGAAATTATGACATCTAAAAATCACAAATATTCATATTAACTTTGTAAGTACATACCACAACTTATGCATTCTAGATGAAATCCTAGGTGGAAATCACCATCAATAATATTCATTACAAACCATAAATGGGAAAGTCTTCTTGAATCCATTGATTTAAATCATCTTTCAAATGGACAACATTTTTGAAACCAATTTCTTGTAACTCATATATGGACTTCAAAGATTTACACACCGACAATAAGAATTTTGTGGGGGAGTAGAGATCCCTAAAATATGCCCAAACTTTAAGTTTCATTAGAACTAAACACTAATAGATTCTCACAATAAAAATGGACATGTTTTAGCCTTTATTGTATAATTGGAGGGTTTTAGTACTTTTACATCTTTAAGGGTATGGATGTTTGCAAAAATGAAACATGATATAGATAACAGAAAGGAAAAATACAAAATGTAGTTTTCATATTACTATGTTGTGTCTTATGCCAACCACTACCATATCAATACTACTTGGAACAACTTATTTAATGTCTAGATAATTTTTAATATTATCACACATTTAAGATGAACATTGGCATTTAGGAGGGGTCTTACACAGACTGGGTGGGTGCTTTTGTCAGTCGTTGCTACAATAGGGTACCCACTATTTGTATTCAATTATTCATTTGAGACATCCTCTTTTCCTGGTCCTTAACAATCAACAGGTTTGAAAGGATATAAAGAAGTGTTGGATGAGGCATTTGCAAAATGTTCAAACTATACAACTATCTTATAAGTTTTAGAGTGTTTACATGGCTTGTCATCTATCAGGCGATTCCATTTAAGACTAGGATGGCCAAGATTGGTCTAACGAATGACCTAGGATTTGTTTGTCAATGCCAAGACATAGTTAGGCATATTATTTGACATTGTCTATTTGCTAAGCATTGTTGGAGTTATGTTCATGATCAACATTCAAAGTTTCTTTAGGGAGGGTTTATTTGTGGGAAACATAGATTGGTGATGGTCGATATTTTGTCTGTATATTGTTTCATGGGCTTTGGAATTGTTTGAGGATAGTAGGGATTTTTGTATTATGGGAGATATGTTTTAAGCTTGCTTTTTATGATGAGCATAACTCCTTGTATGACTTTAGTTTGGTATGGAAGGATTATATTTGTCATCAATTGTTGGACAAAGGAGTTTTGTTGATCAAAGATGCTCAATCTTTGGATCACAATGAGAATTTTTATTTTATTTTTGCTCTAGTACAACAAAATGCTTCGTTATAGAGATTACTTTGAATTTTAGCATCTCTATTTGTTAGGAGGCTCTTAGTTGAAAACAATTTTACATGGCTCATGATTTGATTTATCATTTCAATGTGTTTTGGCCTTAGCTCTCAAACCAAAATCAATAGTTTTCTAACTTTTGGAAACCCTTTGAAGAATAATCCAAAGTTTACCCATGTGCTCAAGGCTTCTTTGCTGTTGAATTTGACTTTTGATGATATGGAGTGCATCCTCAATTTTGGTCCTTCATTATGGGATCTATTGGATTATGCATGAACCCTAGTTTTTTTTATTAACTTAAATCCCCTTGCAAACACTTTCACATGAGCTCCAATGTGGGTCAAGGTTTCCAACATGCCTAAGTAGTTTTGGAGATCTTATTCTCTAGCTTACATCTGAAATGTTGTTGGAAAGTTTCACTTCTATTTTTCCTAGACACTCTCAAAGACATAGTGTATTGAAGTGTACATTGCAAATGGAATGCCAAAATAAATTTAGAACAAGGTAGTTGATAAGGTTTTGAAGAAAAAACTAGACTATGAATATGTTGCATTTAGATGTGGATTATGTCATGTATGTGGAAACTTGGCATCCTCTTATATATAAACATTGTGACTAATTTATTAAGGGTCCCTATGAGGCTACTTGCGCGGGAGAGTAAAAAAATTAAAACTCACAAGCCACTTAGTGGAAAGATGTTGGGAGAACATTAGATTGCAAACTCTACTAAGGATGTGAACTTTGAAGACACAAAACAAATTCCTAGAACCAAATACTTTGTTAACGAATATTCTAACATTGGTTCCTTCGAGCAAAATTCAATGGTCTTCATGGATGGTATTTCTCCTAGAGGGGAGTAGCCGAGGGAGTCGACTATATCCAAGGACAAAGAAGGAAAGAAATAGCAACAATCCCAAGGATCCTATTGAAGTGAGAGGGATAATACAGGATTCCCCCATAATTTAGAGGATAAAATGATTTGTGATTTAATATTTCCCTATGCATGGGAAGTATATGGGACAATGAAGAAAACAAAACCTATCAAAAAGAAAATAATTGGTTAGTGAAAGTATGGATTTTTTTTAAGAGGAAAATGATTTTGGGACATGTATTAAAGAATTGAGCTTGAGTAAGGCATGCACTCATAGCCTTGTCTTCTTGTATGTTTATTTCACCCAACATATATAGTTGAGGCAACACAACTGTAAACCTTTTATGTTTTGAACAAAAATGAACACACGCACATGCACACACACACACACACACACAAAATGGTTTTGGGACATGTATTAAAGAATTGAGCTTGAGTACACTTATAGCCTTGTCTTGTTGTATGTTTATTTCACCCAACATATATAGTTGAGGTGACATAATTGTAAAATAGAGTTTATTTCACCCAAAATAGTTGAGGCATGTATAGCATAACTTTGCTGGTCAAAAATAGTTTTTTAGTGAGGCACAGAGTGGCCAAACTCTAGAGGATAAAAGAGCTTCTAAATGTAAATAGGGACGGGTAGCCTTAGGGGCATAAAGGAAGATAACATTCCCTTAACAACATAAAGTAAGGGCTTCATACTTGGCTTCCACGATCTTGGCTTGCAGATCCCACTATAACAATTGAATAACTGCCAGCTCCACCACCGAGATAACATGAGAAATAACAATAAAATCTCATATTAGAAGTCCTAGTTATAGTCCTACATGTCCACTACATTCTGTAGGATATCATTAATGAGATACCTCACCTAGTTAAACTCTCTTGTGGCTGTCCAAACATCAACTACATGTACAAAAATGGACACACACACACACACACATGCACATGCACACACATGCACCCATGCACATGCATACACAGACACACACATAAATGGTTTCATGACATGTATTAAAGAATTGAGCTTGAGTACACTCCTAGCCTTGTCTTGTTGTATGTTTATTTCACCCAACATATATAGTTGAGACAACATAATTGTAAAACTTTTTTTGTTTTGAATAAAAATGAACGCACACACATACACACATGATGGTTGAAATAAACATACTTCATAATATGTTTATAGTACATGTTTGAAATATGGGTGGACATTTCTACTATTGCTCCTTTAGAACTTGGTAATATCACTAAATAACTAAAGGCTTCAGAGAAAAAATATGTTAATGCTATCATTTCTTAAGCTCATATTGATATATCCAAAAGTAAATATCATTCTCATTTCTCTTTATTTCCATGTTTTACATTTGCATTCACTAATATTTGTCATTTTGTTACTAGTTGAATCCACAAAAAAAAACATTCAATTCCATAGTGAAACTTTCATTTATCTCCTTACCAATCACCTTCCAATAAGTTTCGTATATCTTTGATTAGTATAGATTGAACCCATGGTTATCCTATAACACTACCCTTTGTAATGTTTTTCTAGTAACTTTTTTATATCTTTAACTAATATAAATTGAATATATAGTTATCCTATAACAACACCCTTTGCAATGTTTTAGTTATATTCAAAATTCAAGCTCACATCCAACAACTTACAACATCTCACAAACCAAAACATTTTTTTTTCATTGGGGTGTCTTGGTTATACTTTCTAAAGGAAAACTACAAATATATCACAATAATAATCAATAAGAAATAATAACATGTATCATACTTTAGTGACAAAGTGGTCATCTTCATCAACTCCACTCTTGTAGGAGTGAATAACCATGCTAGATGAAAGATAATTCATTGAAAAAAGGGTAATGCTTAACAAGACTAGTTATAACATTTTGAAATCGAAAAGGAAAATTATATTTGTTTTAGGTCAAACCTATGCTTTTAATAAGACCAAGTTATTTTCCATAACTAACATACCAAGTGACTTTGCACATTTATGACCAAATGATAATAAAAAGTAGACTATGAATGTAATACTAAATAATAAAAAGAAATGAATGGAAAATTAACACATTATTATAATGATTACTTATATATATATATATATATATATATATATATATATATATATACAGCAATCCATATGTTCCATTAGGTTTGAATTACCTTCAAACAAAGTAACGATTTGTCCAGCATATCCATATAAATAGCTCTATTGGATTTGCTCGCTGAGATGGCAGTGGATCTCTTACTTTCTCGCTTGTACGGCAGGTACTTAGCACTTGGGTTGGATAAGACCAAGTTATTTTCCATAACTAACATACCGAGTGAATTTGCACATTTATGACCAAATGATAATAATAAATGGACTATGAATGGAATACTAAATAATAAAAAGAAATGAATGGAAAATTAACACATTATTATAATGATTACTTATATATATACATATATTTTTATGTAAAGTTTATATCATTATTTTGTTGTTTTTATGAGGAAATTATGACATTAAAAAGTATAAATATTTATATTAACTTTGTATGTACATAACACAATTTATGCATTTTAGATGAAACCTTCGGTGGAAATCACTATTAATAATAGTCATTACAAATCATCAATAGGAAAACCTTCATGAATCCATTGATTTAAACCATCTTTCAAATGAAGAACATTTTTGAAACCAGCTTCTTGTAACTCATATATGGCCTTCAAAGATCTACACATTCACAATAATAATTTTAAGAGTAAGTAGAAATCCCTAAATCATGTCTGAAATAAAAGTTTCAATAGAAGTAAACATTAATAGTTTCTCACAAAAAAAATGGACATGTTTTATTCTGTTTCATTAGAAGTAAACATTAATAATTTCTCACAATAAAAATGGACATGTTTTATTCTTTCTTGTATAATTGGAGAGTTTTAGTACTTTTACATCATAAAGGGCATGAGTTAATGCTTGCAAAAATGAAACATGATTTAGATAACAAAAAGGAAAAATACAAAATGTAGTCTTCGTATTACTATGCTTTGTCTTATCCCAATCACTACCATATCAATACTACTTGGAATAACTTATTTTAGGTTTAGATAATTTTTAATATTATCAAACATTTAAGATGAACATGAGCATGCGAGGGATTTTTTTAGAGAGATTGGGGTTGGTGTTTTGGGCAGTTGTTGCTAAAATATGGTTCCCATTGTTTGTATTCAACTATTCATTTGAGACGTACTCTCTCCCTGGGCCTTAACAATCGACGAGTCTCAAAGGATATAGCAGAGTGTTGGGTATGATGTTTGCACAATGTTTGGACTATGTGACTATCTTATAAGTTGAGAGTGTTTGCATGGCTTGCCGTCTATCATGAGCTTTCATATACGACTAGGATGGACAATATTGGTATGTTGAATGACCTTTGATTTGTTTGTCAGTGCTAAGATGCAATTATACATATTTTTCGACATTGTTGGAGCTAGATTGAGGATCAAAATTCATAGCTTCTTTAGGGAAAGACTCACTAGTGGGCAACATTGTTTGGTGATGAACGATATTTTGTCTGGACTTCGTTTCATGGGCTTTGGAATTGTTTGAGGATAGTGCAGATTTTCCTAACTCCTTGTCTGCCTTAAGTTTTATATGGAAGGATGAGATTTTTCATCAATTGTTGGCTAAACGATTTTTATTAATCAAAGACCTTCAATCTTTGGATCACACTAAGTACTTTTATTTTATTTTCTGCTCTTGTCACTCTCAAAACGAGGTTATGATGTTCACTATATACACCTTTCCACGTTTTTGTTTTTTGTTCATAAACATTTTTTTGTAGATATAAGACCTATTTTCCAAAAAAAAATATTATCATAAACATTAACCATATGAGTTTAAAGTACCCATTAATAATATCACCTCATTAATAAAATCACAGTTTGTTGGTTTTTTCCCTTTGGGATTTTCTCGGATAAATTCACGTGTGAAATGTTTGTGATTTCTATTTTTAATATAGGTTCGTAAATTATTGAGATAAGAGATCAAATCTGGAATGTGATATTTAACAATAATAATAATGTTAAAGGTGAAATAACTATTAACATTGGCATATGACTCCAAAGATATTTGAGATGAGTAAATACCAAATAACCACCTAATGCAAAGCTATTGAGATACCTTTCACTCTTAACTGACGACAAAAGGAAGTTTTAGCTTGGACCTTATGCTTTTGAGTTTGCTTGATTTAAGCTCATTTGTTAATATGCCCATGACATACGTGTGATTAATTTACAAAAGATGATCTTCCTAGAATATATTGTCAAAAAGCAGCATGGGCTTACTATGAGCCCCATTCATTCTAATATCTTAGAATCTTAATATGATTTAAGGTACACAAAGAGTTTATGAGTGTTTAATATGACTTGGGTCCAAATTTTTATTAGACGTGTAACACTTAGAATTGCATTTTGTGAAATTTTGTCGAGATCATTAATTCATCTTTATCTTAGAGGTACCAACATATCATGACTTGAATTTTTTCATGTTCCTTAAGTTTGAGATAAACCATTTTGATCGAGTTCAAGACAAATTTTCATTAGCATTACCTTTTTGGACCATTCGAAGTGTGACTCGAGCACAATGCTAGCTTTAGACATGGAAGTGGAGTGCATGCTTGTAAAGATCGACAACTCTATTTTTAGACAGTTTGCATGTGGAGAAGTTTATATTTTGGTTGCTTGCAAAATATCATGTATGATCAAGTTAATTTTTAGTATATGTTAGTTTTAGTCACTACTATTTTTTGCAAGTATTTGTGTTTCCCCTTAGATATGCATGTGAATTTGAGAAAAATCTCAACCTACTAAGAGTGGCCTTAGGGGAAATTCAACGAGTTTAGTTCCAACTGTCACCACAACACTCAAATCCTTTTGTTTAGGCCAAATCCTAAATAAAATCAAAGGGAGGTAGACCCTGATTGCCTCGGAAAAGGAAATTTAGGAGTTAATGATTTAAACTAGGAATGCAAATATGACAAAGTAACTTACGAATGATTTACAATTTCAACATGCGTAAAGAGAAGACACGAGTCTTATCTACTGGGAAAAAGGGATACCGCCTATGAAACACGAATTATTCACATGCTACAATAAAATACTACTTTCACCAACAAAAATTAAATGTGATCTAATTACTAGTGAAAGCAAAGTCAAATTGTGAACTCACTGAGGTGAGGATTGACATTTCTTGTTAATGGAGGTGTGTTATATTGTGAACCTACTCAGTGCAAGGATTGACTGTGTTACGATTGAATTTGTTAAGGAAAGGGGGTTTCCAATACATTCGAGGGTACGTGGAACTGAATTGTCAAGGGTGGTTCTGAACGAGAAAAGGACTAGAACAAAATCGCAGGGGTATGTCCAACACTGACACCAATCAAGGGTGTAACCTGACGAGTCCCCACGGTCACTACCTAGTCGATTCCCCTTCATTGTAGAGTTTGCTTACAAGTGACAAATCTAATGAAGAAAGAGTGATATTTTCATTTTTAAGGGAGGTTAGTTTTAATTGATTCCAACATTAATATAAAGTTTAGGATTTGATTTTAATTGGAATTAAGTGTGCATGAATGATATTATAAATTTAGCATATATCCAAATTAATTCCAACTAGAGAAAATGTTGTCTAATTACTACTTGGACAAAGTAGAAAAACTAACTATGCTAAACTAAAACAAGCAAAGCAAAAATCACGCATGAAATATGACACAAAGAAGGGGGTAGGGGGGATTTGAAACCACCACCCTACCTTATGGTTACAAAAGGATTTGGATACCTTAGAAGTTCCTATTGTTGATCCTTATGGCAAACAATCATGATAACAAAATTTGGACTGAAGATAAGAAACTTAGAAGTTTAATGCTTGTTTAGGTGGCACCTTGGGGGGTTTGATGGTAGTTGGTCTTGGATGCCTCTTGGACTGATTTAGTTGATGTTCAAACCTGAAAATAGTGATTACAAATAAGAAGGAAAATAGTCTAATATAGGTCTTTGATCACTCACCAAAAGGGGGCTTGTCCTGCAACAAATTTGCTAGACACAAAGCTACCTAAAAAAGGGTTAAATATGCAAATCTAATGGGAGGTATGGGCCTGTATCATGATATTTTCTCACTGTCCAACATTTGGTAAGCAAGCTAAAATTTAATACAAAAGCAAAATTCATTATTAATGATATAAAAATACAAAAATGTACAAGTTCTAGATTGCTTTTCTCTCGAAACTAGGTGTAAAAAGTGAGGATTTTAAAGCCCGCCTTCTAGTTTCTTTGATCTAAAGATCTAAAATTAGATATGAATTTGTATTCAAGTCTAAAATATATTTAAATCAAATCTAATAATTGATATGCAGTTTGAAACTAAGAGATATGAGTTATCATGTAACAAAAAACAAAAGATTTGAGTTTTTTTAGGTTGAAAAGAGGGATAAATGATGGAGGAGAGAACCCTTGATCCTTAGGAAAATTGGCCATCCCTTCAAGGATTCCAAAAACTTGAAAAATTAATTGTTAGAACAACAAGCTAAGAATTCCAAAGATGGTTTAAAACACAATGCTTATGCAACTCCTAAGTACTAGCATAAATTCATGAGAGATTTGACTTGATTGTAATACTTAACAAATGCTTGTATTTCCATATCTACTTATGATAAAGACTTTTAAAAATGAAAACCTATATGTATGCCACATGTAAGATGTTAGAATGACTACATTCTTAAATGCAAGCGGCTGTGGACAAAACGATAAAAATGATTGGATCGTTAGATGAAAATAGATTTAAACAAAAATAAAGAGTTTAAAGAGTTTTCTTTAAAAACTTGGAGGGTTGAAGAAGAGGAAAGAGGATGCCAAAGTGAAGGAAATGAAGTCACTTAGGCCTGAATCTATGAGGGCATTGCTTTGAAAATGTTCAAGAGAAAAGAGATGCTCCAGGATTTCTCTTATCTGTTTGAAGCTCCTAGAAACCTATAATAATTTAACTCCAACAAGGAGAGGGGATCTCCTCTTCTTATATGTTGATGGCGTAGCCTACTTGAAAGGGGTTAGTATAACAATATTCAAACTGATAATAGAACTAAAAATAACCTCCTTTCAAGCAATCTATCACTAAGATAAATCTAGACACAAGACTAGAATAATCTATGTCACTAGGCAATAATACCCTTTGAATGAGCATACAAGCTACAACAATTAGCAAGAGAAAACTTTGTTTATTGCTTCTATTTTTGCTCAGTTTACATTCATTTTCTTGCTTCTAGGGTTTAACATTTGTTTGTTGATCGCAGACATGTCTTAGAGGAACGCAGAGGAAGGGGCATGCAAAGGTTTATTGAGTTTGATGCACTCACAAAGGTACATTTTTAATTTCATGGTCATCTCCATTGTTCATTATCATATGCATTGGCATTGATTCACTGTGATGGTGCATGCATGAATACAACCCATCTTTAACCGTGGTGATTTGTTCAAGCTCATTTTCGTTCACCTTCATCTTTTGCTTGTTTGGGTTTTAATGGCGGTTTCATAAATGCCCTTACAATCTTTGAGCTGCAATCTAGTCCAGGTTTTCATGGGGGACTAAAAATAATTTTGAACCAAAGCACGTCTTTGCATGTAAGCGTTATTGATTGAAGCAATAGAAGTATCCTTTGTTGATCTTATCTTGCTAGCAATTTGTTTGTTGTCTATTTACTCTCATCGTTTATATTACAGTCCTATTCTTGTTAATGGAGGTGTACCGAATTGTGAACCTGCTTGGTGCAAGGATCGACAGTGTTACGATTGAATTGGTTAAGGAAAGGGGGTTTCCAATATATTCAAGGGTACACGAAACTGAATTGTCAAGTGTGATTTTGCATGAGAAAGGGACTAGAACGAAATCGTAGGGGTATGCCCAACAATGACACCAATCGAGGGTTTAACTTGACGAGTCCCCATGGTCACTACCTAGTCGATTCTCCTTCATTGTAGAGTTTGCTCACAAGTGACAAATCTAATGAAGAAAGATGTCTTATTTTTATTTTTAAGGGAGGTTAATTTTAATTAATTACGACATTAATTAGAGAGTTTATGATTTAATTTTAATTGGAATTAAGTGTGCATGAATGATATTACAAATTTAACATATATCCAAATTACTTCCAACTAGAGAAAATGTTGTCTAATTACTACTTGGACAAAGTAGAAAAACTAACTATGCTAAACTAAAACAAGCAAAGCAAAAATCATGCATGAAATATGACACAAAGAAGGGGGTAGGGGGGATTTGAAATGACCACCCTACCTTATGGTTACAAAAGGATTTGGAGCCCTTAGAAGTTCCTATTGTTGGTCCTTATGAAAAACAATTAGGATTACAAAATTTGCATTGAAGATGATAAACTTAGAAGTTTAATGCTTGTTTAGGTGGCACCGTGGGGGTTTGATGGTAGTTGGTCTTGGTTGCCTCTTGGACTGATTTAGTTGATGTTCAAACCTGAAAAAAAGTGATTACAAATAAGAAGGAAAATAGTCTAAGATATCTCTTTGATCACTCACCAAAAGAGGGCTTGTCCTACAACAAATTTGCGAGACACAAAACTACCTAAAAAGGGTTAAATATGCAAATCTAATGGGAGGTAAGGGCCTGTATCAAGATATTTTCTCGCTGTCCAATGTGTGGGAAGCAAGCTAAAATTTAACACAAATTCCAAATTAATGATTAACGATATAAAAATACAAAAATGTGTAAGTTCTAGATTGTAAAAAGTGAGGATTTGAAAGCCTGCCTTCTAGTTTCTTTATCTAAAGATCTAGAATTAGATATGAATTTGTATTCAAGTCTAAAATATATTTAAATCAGATATAATAACTGATATGCAATTTGACACTCAGATATATGATTTATAATGTAACAAAAAATGAAAGATTTGAGTCTTTTTAGGTTGAAAAGAGGGCTAAATGATGGAGGAGGGAGCCCTTGATCCTTAGGAAAATTGGTCATCCCTTCGGGGCTGCCAAAAACCTGAAAAAACCACTGTTAGAACAACAAGCTAAGAATTCCAAAGATGGTTTAAAACACAATTCTTATGCAACTCCTAAGTACTAGCATAAATTCATGAGAGATTTGACTTGATTGTAATGCTTAACAGATGCTTGTATTTCCAGATCTACTTATGATAACGACTTTTGAAATTGAAAATATATATGTATGCCACATGTAAGCTGTTAGAATCACTATATCCTTAAATGCAAGAAGCTTTGGAAAAAACGATAAAAATGATTGGATCCTTAGATGCAAATAGCTTTAAACAAAAATAAAGAGTTTAAAGAGTTTTCTTTTAAAACTTGGAGGGTTGAAGAAGAGGAAAGAGGATCCCAAAGTGAAGGAAATGAAGTCACTTAGGCCTAAATATATGAGGGGATTGCTTTGAAAATGTTCAAGAGAAAAGAGATGCTCCAGGATTTCTCTGATATGTTTGAAGCTCCTAGAAACCTATAATAATTTAGCTCCTGCAAGGAGAGGGGATCTCCTCTTCTTATAGCTTGATGGCGTAGCCTACCTGAAAGGGGTTAGTATAACAATATCCAAGCTGATAATAGAACTAAAAATAACCTCCTTTCAAGAAATCTATCACTAAGATAAATCTAAACACAAGACTAGAATACTCTATGTCAACTAGGCAATAGTACCCTTTGAATGAGCATACAAGCTACAACAATTAGCAAGAGAAAATTTTGTTTATTGCTTCTATTTTTGCTCAGCTTGCATTCATTTTCTTGCTTCTAGGGTTTAACATTTGTTTGTTGATCACATACATGTCTTAGAGGCATGCATAGGAAGGGGAATGCAGAGGTTTATTGAGTATGATGCACTCACAATGGTACGTTTTTAGTTTCCTGGTCATTTCCACTGTTCATTATCATATGCATTGGCATTGATTTACTGTGATAGTGCATGCACGAATACAACCCGTCTTTAACCTTGGAAATTTGTTCAAGCTGATTTTAGTTCACCTTCATCTTTTGCTTGTTTGGGTTTTAATGGCGGTTTCATAAATGCCCTTACAATCTTTGAGTTGCAATCTGGTCCAGGTTTTTGTTAAAAATAGTAATCTCATAATCTCGTTAATTAATCTATTCAGTTAGTCAGTTCCATAATCGGTTAGCAGTTATTGGCTAGAACCGTCAATTATGTAACATATATTTACTATTGTACACTAATAGATAATTAGTTCAACCATTTATGTTGCTACTCATCTGTTTCTCCTCTCTCCATTTTATTAACATGGTATCAAAGCCTTAGGTTACAAGAAGAGATAGAAGAGATTGCTGCTATATGCGCCTACTTGCTGACCATAAATCTTCTGCTAAATTGTGTGAGAGAAGAGAAACCTGAATGAAGATTTAAGCCATTGTTAAGACACTAGAAGATCCCTAGCGTGAATATTTAGACAACATGAAGAACGATGAGGCTAGTGTTCCAGTAGAAAGAAAAGGAGAGCGGAAAAGAGATCGTTGCGTGTACGTAAAAAAAAAGAAAAAAAAGGAGCCACACAGTTGGAAATCGTTGCCTAAGAAAGAGATCGTTCCAGTAGAAAGAAAAGGAGAGCGGAAAAGAGATCGTTGCATGTACTTAAAAAAAAGAAAAACAAGAAGGAGCCACACAGTTGGAAATCGTTGCCTAAGAAAGAGTCTGCTAGTTTTGAGGGAATCTCTACCTGGATTGAACATAACACTGCCAATCCGCTGTAAGAACAAGTATTTGCTGTGAAAATTCCCAATCTGTTGAATAAAGAATGCCCAAATGAGATAAGTCTAGAGAGACCCATGTGCATGAGTAATATGAAGCCAATAAACAGTCTTCCATATGAGAAACGCACGGGAGAAGATGGTCAAACCGTAAGTAAAATTTATTGTTCTTAGGGAAGATATTAAGATTTCAAAAACGTGAAGTTATTTGCATGCTATGAAAAAGCACTTTCATATCATTTAAAAATAAATATATATTACTTTTGGCAAAGATCATTTTTGCTAAGTTTTGACATGAAAAGAAGGTTTTGGAGAGGAGCCAAATACCCCGTGTGTGTGTGAATAAGTAGACGCAGAACCATATGCAGTGTAGTATTGTGTGAAGAGAGGATAACCTCCCTTATCATTGCTTATTGAAGCATGTTTGACGCCTATTGCTAGTGAGCCTGAAGTAGCCCACACATTCCAGCAGTAATGCCAACCATTATCACTGCAGTTGCGAGAAGTTTGAAGACGAAGAGGATACATTTACGAAGTGTTCCATGTTGCAGAGTATCCACGCAAGAGCCGCTGATGGAAGAATGAGTTTATCCGTGGAAAAGAAGGTAGCAGCCAAACGGTTTGTTTCCACATCAGCTATTAAAAAATTCCCAGTCCTAAAGGTCGCTGCCTAGAAGACTGAAAATCGCTGCAAGTTTGTGTTCAGAAAAGACGATCATTGTACGTATGAAGGATGAGAACTCTGCAGTCTCTGCTATATAAATGGTGAAGAAGCCAATTAAGAAATAGACATGAGAGAAAACATGCCAATCAGAATTGAAAATCCACGTGAACCCTTTGTTGAAGAGAAGGGAAAACTCTGCCGTTTGAAGAAGTCAAGTCAGTCAAATAGAGATACGCCCAGCTCAACCGTGAAAGGAGAAATTGATGCAATCGCTCAAATCGGATTTGAATGTGGAATGTTGCAAATCCTCATCCGCTGCAAGCTGCAAACATAAGCCATTAAGAAATCCGGTGAAGAAAGAATGCTTATGGTTTGAAATTTTTAAATTTTGGTGTGAAAATAAAATATGCCAGGGTTCATATTCATTTAATGTATTCAATTTTAATTGATATACTTATGGTCAAGAATAAAGATGGAAATATTAGGCTTTGCTAACTCATTATAGTTTCATTGTTGGAATTCACAACTCTAGCAAGGAACATTGAATGAAAATAAAAGAATGACCATGAACACTGAAGTAGAAGTTATAACACCGAAGTAGAAGTGATAAATATGAATGACAGAAAGACTATGAACACCAAAGTAAAGACAGAAACACCATTTTGTACATGATCGAGATATGAGGCTCTATTTATATATTTGTTGCTTGTGAATGCATCAAGATTGCTCCATGTGGCTCAAGTAAATTAATACATGTTGTAAACCGTCATCCTTACATTGTGTTAGTATAGCATAGTGTTGGATTGATTTTGATAAACTCCGTAGCTAGAGTACTTTCCTAACAAACTGGCAAGCATCTAGATGGTACCTAGATGTTTTGGTAGATGGAAGTATGTCCATAGGGTTGTCATAAATTCATTATATGTACCAATGTTTGTTCCAAAGGTACGGTTGGTTCCCAGTCAATACTTATATAACAGTTTTTGTTTTTGAAGCATAAAAGATGCATGAATAATGTACTTGGGCATATGTTGTGTTGGGGTGCATGATCGGTTGTACCTGACACCTTCGAGTTTTTGAGTTTTTTTAAATTTTTTGGTCCATATTGTAATGTCTTTTCATAGACATGTTTTTGTACTCATTTTGTTGTAAGCCTGTTTGTTGTATGCTTGCTTTTTGTTGTAAGCCTGTTTGTTGTATGCTTGCTTAGTAGGCATACTTGTAGTGCTAAGGCACTTGATATCACATGATTTGATACTCTCTCAGATAGTTTGTTTTGTCAAGTTGTGGAATTGACCACCTCTAGAGGTAACGGGGGTGACAATTGTACTCGTCGCCTAAACTTGATCAAGGTCAAATATAAGAAAAAGCATCTTCGATACATGGAGATTAGTTGATGGACCGAATATATTGCCAACAGTTACTATTTTGAAAGCCCAAAGATGAAGAATGAACATTAGTAGTAAGCATAAACAAGCCTAAAGAATATGGTGAAACATTGGGGAAGAAAAAAGTACAAAAAGTTTTGCAGCATTGAAGAAGAAGAATATCAGAGTTTGCAACAACGTCATTAATCATAATTGAAAACCAAAAGCCATGAATCAGAGTTGAAAACCAAAAGTTTTTTAATCAGAGTTGAAAATAATTTTTTTTTGAAATTTTGTTAAGTGTTTGTAAGCCTGGCTGAGACATAGACCAGCAGGTATTTTCATTTCAAAATTTTTCTATTAAAGTATCATACTTAAGTAAGTAACTCTCTAGATTAAGAGGGAGTGTTAAAAATAGTGATCTCATAATCTCGTTAGTTAGTCTATTCAATTAGTCAATTCCATAATTGGTTAGCCGGTATTGGCTAGAACCATCAATTACGTAACATATATATACTATTGTACACTAATAGGTAATTAGTTCAACCATTTATGGTTGCTACTCATATGTTTCTCCACTCTCCATTTTATTAACAGTTTTCATGGGGTCCTAAAAATAATTTTGAACCGAAGCACGCCTTTGCATGTAACTGTTATTGCTTGAAGCAATAGAAGTATCCTTTACTGATCTTATCTTGCTAGTGATTTGTTTGTTGTCTATTTACTCTCATCGTTTATATTACAGTCCTATTCTTATTAATGGAAGTGCGCCGAATTGTGAACCTGCTTGGTGCAAGGATCGACTATGTTATGATTGAATTTGTTAAGGAAAGGGGGTTTCCAATATATTCAATGGTACACAGAACTGAATTGTCAAGTGTGGTTCTGCACGAGAAAGGGACTAGAACGAAATCGCAGGGGTATGTCCAACACTGACACCAATCGAGGGTGTAACCCGACGAGTCCCCACTGTCAATACCTAGACGATTCCCCTTGATTGTAGAGTTTGCTCACAAGTGAAAAATCTAATGAAGAAAGATGTCAGATTTTCATTTTTAAGGGAGGTTAATTTTAATTAATTCTGGCATTAATTAGAGAGTTTAGGATTTGATTTTAATTAGAAGTAAGTGTCATGAATGATATTACAAACTTAACTTATATCCAAATTACTTCCAAATATATCAAATGTTGTCTAATTACTACTTGGACAAAGTACAAAAACTAACTATGCTAAACTAAAACAAGCTAAGCAAAAAACCACGCATGAAATTTGACACAAAGAAGGGGGTAGGGGGGATTTGAAACCTGACACCATACCTTATGTTTACAAACGGATTTGGAGCCCTTGTAAGTTCCTATTTTTGGTCCTTACGGCAAACAATCAGGATTACAAAATTTGGACTAAAGATGAGAAACTTAGAAGTTAAATGCTTGTTTAGGTGGCACCTTGAGGGGTTTGATGGTAGTTGGTCTTGGATGCCTCTTGGATCGATTTAGTTGATATTCAAACCTGAAAAAAGTGATTACAAAGAAGAAGGAAAATAGTCTAAGATAGCTCTTTGATTACTCATCAAAAGGGGGCTTGTCCCACAACAAATTTGCTAGACACAAAACTACCTAAAAAAGGGTTAAATCTACAAATCTAATGGGAGGTAAAGGCCCGTATCAAGATATTTTCTCGCTTTCCAATGTGTGGGAAGCAAGCTAAAATTTAATACAAATGCCAAAGTAATTATTACCGATATACAAATACAAAAAAGTACAATTTCTAGATTGCTTTTCTCTTGAAACTAGGTGTAAAAAGTGAGGATTTTAAAGCCCGCCTTCTACTTTATTTGATCTAAAGATCTAGAATTAGATATGAATTTGTATTCAAGTCTAAAATATAGTTAAAGTAGATTTAATAACTGATATGCAGTTTGACCCTCAGATATATGATTTATCATGTAACAAAAAACAAAATATTTGAGTTTTTTTAGGTTGAAAAGAGGGCTAAATGATGCAGGAGGGAGCCCTTGATCCTTAGGAAAATTGGTCATCCCTTCGGGGGCTGCCAAAAACCTGAAAAAATCATGGTTAGAAAAATAAGCTAAGAATTCCAAAGATGGTTTAAAACACAATTCTTATGCAACTCCTAAGTACTAGCATAAATTCATGAGAGATTTGACTTGATTGTAATGCTTAACATATGCTTGTATTTCCAGATCTACTAATGATAAATACTTTTGAAAATGAAAATCTATATGTATGCCACATGTAAGCTGTTAGAATGACTATATCCTTAAATGCAACCAACTTTGGACAAAACGATAAAAATGATTGGATCCTTAGATGCAAATAACTTTAAACAAAAATAAAGAGTTTAAAGAGTTTTCTGTTTAAAACTTGGAGGCTTGAAGAAGAGGAAAGAGGATGCAAAAGTGAAGGAAATGAAGTCACTTATGCCTCAATCTATGACGGGATTGATTTGAAAATGTTCAAGAGAAAAGAGATGCTCTAGGATTTCTTTGATTTGTTTGAAGCTCCCATAAACCTATAATAATTTAGCTCCTATAAGGAGAGGGGATCTCCTCTTCTTATAACTTGATGGTGTAGCCTACCTGAAAGGGGTTAGTATAACATTATCCAAACTGATAATAGAACTAAACATAACCTCCTTTCAAGCAATCTATCACTAAAATAAATCTAGACACAAGACTAAAATCATCTATGTCAACTAGGAAATAGTACCCTTTGAATGAGCATACAAGCTACAACAATTAGCAAGAGAAAACTTTGTTTATTGCTTCTATTTCTGCTCAACTTACATTCATTTTCTTACTTCTAGGGTTTAACATTTGTTTGTTGATCGTAGGCATGTCTTAGAGGCATGCAAAGGAAGGAGCATGCAGAGTTTTATTGAGTCTGATGCACTCGCAATGGTATGGTTTTAGTTTCCTCATCATTTCCACTATTCATTATCATATGCATTGGCATTGATTCACTGTGATGGTGCATGCAGTGATACAACCTGTCTTTAACCGTGGCAATTTGTTCAAGCTCATTTTCGTTCACCTTCATCTTTTGCTTCTCTAGGTTTTAATGGCGGTTTCATAAATTCCCTTACAATCTTTGAGCTGCAATATGGTCCAGGTTGTCATGGCGGCCTAAAAATAATTTTGAACCGAAGCACGTCTTTGCATGTAACCGTTATTGTTTGAAGGAATATAAGTATCCTTTGTTGATCTTATCTTGCTAAGCGATTTGTTTGTTGTCTATTTACTCTCATTGTTTATATTACAGTCCTATTCTTGTTAATGGAGGTGCGCCGAATTGTGAACCTGCTTGGTGCAAGGATCGACTGTGTTATGATTGAATTTGTTAAGGAAAGGGGGTTTCAATACATTTGAGGGTACGCAAGAATGAATAGTCAAGTGTGGTTCTATACGAGAAAGGGACTAGAAACGAAATCACAGGGGTGTGTCCAACACTGACACCAATTGAGAGTGTAACCTGATGCGTCCCCACGGTCACTACCTAGTCGATTCCCCTTCATTGTAGAGTTTTCTCACAAGTGACAAATCTAATGAAGAAAGATGTTGGATTTTCATTTTTAAGGGAGGTTAATTTTAATTAATTCTGACATTAATTAGAGAGTTTTGGATTGGATTTTAACTGGAATTAAGTGTGCATGAATGATATTACAAATTTAGCATATATCCAAATTACTTCCAACTAGAGCAAATGTTGTCTAATTACCACTTGGATAAAGTAGAAAAACTAACTATGCTAAACTAAAACAAGCAAAGCAAATACCATGCATGAAATAGGACACAAAGAAGGGGGTAGGGGGGATTTGAAACCACCACCCTACCCTATGGTTACAAAAGGATTTGGAGCCCTTAGAAGTTCCTATTGTTGGTCCTTATGGCAAACAATCATGATTACAAAATTTGCACTGAAGATGAGAAACTTAGAAGTTTAATGCTTGTTTAGGTGGCACCTTAGGGGGTTTGATGGTAGTTGGTCTTGGCTGCCTCTTGGACTGATTTAGTTGATTTTCAAACCTAAAAAAAGTGATTACAAAGAAGAAGGAAAATAGTTTAAGATAACTCTTTGATCACTCACCAAAAGGGGGCTTGTCCTGCAGCAAATTTGCTAGACACAAAACTACCTAAAAAAGGGTTAAATATGCAAATCTAATGGGAGGTAAGCGCCCATATCAAGATATTTTCTCATTGTCCAACATGTGGGAAGCAAGCTAAAATTTAATACAAATGCCAAATTAATTATTAACGATATAAAATACAAAAATGTACAAGTTCTAGATTGCTTTTCTCTCGAAACTAGGTGTAAAAAGTGAGGATTTTAAAGCCTGCCTAGTAGTTTCTTTGATCTAAAGATCTAGAATTAGATATGAATTTTTATTCAAGTCTAAAATATATTTAAATCAGATCTAATTACTGATATGCAATTTGATACTCAAAGATATGATTTATCATGTAACAAAAAACAAAAGATTTTAGTGTTTTTAGGTTGAAAATATGGCTAAATGATGGAGGAGGGAGCCCTTGATCCTTAGGAAAATTGGTAGTCCCTTTGGGGCTGCCGAAAAACTGAAAAAATCATTGTTAGAACAACAAGCTAAGAATCCAAAAGATGGTTTAAAACACAATTCTTATGCAACTCCTAAGTATTAGCATTAATTCATGAGAGATTTGACTTGATTGTAATGCTTAACAGATGCTTGTATTTCAAGATCTACTTGTGATAAAGACTTTTGAAAATGAAAATCTATATGTATGGCACATGTTAGCTATTAGAATGACTATATCCTTAAATTCAACAGCTTTGGACAAAACGATAAAAATGATTGGATACTTAGATGCAAATAGCTTTAAACAAAAATTAAGAGTTTAAAGAGTTTTCTCTTAAAACTTGGAGGGTTGAAGAAGAGGAAAGAGGATTCCAAAGTGAAGGAAATGAAGCCACTTAAGCCTCAATCTATGAGGGTATTTCTTTGAAAACGTTCAAGAGAAAAGATGGACATTGTACTTCTGTTTAAAAAATACAATTTCTAATTTTTCCCAAGCTATATCTCGTATGCCAATTCTTTGAAAGTGGAATCACAAGTCATTAAAGATGGACATCTTGATTACTCCATTCGGATTCGTCATTTTTTGTCTATCCCATTTTACTTTCTTTTCAACAGCAATAGGAGCAATTTCTTTTCCCAAGGTAATTCAATAAAGTCCCCTACTTTGTAGGACATCCTCCATACAAGCTCTCCATGAGAGGTAGTTGGGGCTAGTAAGAAGAGTATCACTTGGACTAGCCATATTATAATATTCATGTAATATTTTTCCGAAGCAGAAACTGATGGTTTAGATGCAAAGATCTCAAAAAAATAGACAGTTAAAAAAAATGGCATTGAAAACAGTCTCTAGATGTCAAAGTTATTTTTGGAAATAAGGCAAAAATAGAACCAAGGTGCCACATGGCATGGAGAGGTTGAACCATATGGTGATGGGTTCTCAATGTAGTAAATAATTCTCCTAGTTTACTAACTTTTCCTATAAGCTCAATTTTATAAATAAGTAACTTTTTAAAATAAGTGACCCACTCTTATAAAACAAGTGGGAAGCACTTTTATAATGAAGTTATTTTATAACTTAAGGTTATTTTCAAAAAATAACAAAACGATCTTGAACCCAAGGCCTCCTACTTGTTAATGTAACTTTCAACCAAGTGAGTTAAACAAAAGGTTTATTAATATTATGACAAAAAATGGGGGTGTTTTTCTTATTGTTGTTGGATTGTGCCTACCAAAAAACCTTGCTTTTGGTTTGCAAGACAATTTTACACAAATGAACTTTATCAAATTTGAGGTTAGACCTTGGTTAACATACTCGAAAAATGCAAGTTTTCTCACTATTTCTATCTACTGAGTTTTCACAAGGTGCACAACAAAGAGAAGAATATGTAGTGAAAAAAACCCTTTCCGCTCTAGAGAAGTGGTTTCTGGTGTATTCAAAGGGTGAGCAACAAATTGATTTTCTACAATATTTTTTCCTACTATATCTTGAACTTCCTTAACTTCTTCTTTTGTGATAATGGGAGAAGTTTGATTATTAAGGACTTTCGCGAGTCTTAAGTGTATATCTTGGCAATCTACAGGGGAGAGAACATAAGTAGGAAAGATGGACAACTCAATATTGTAAGTGGATGGAGTTGTTTTATTATTTGGGTTAGGAATTGGTTGGGTAGGTAAGTGTGATCTCAGTGGAACTGTAATTGTTGTTGCTAAGGCAACTAAAATCGTTGTTGTGCAAATTGAGAGGTGGTATGTTGTTTTTGGGCTCCAAAGGAAAAACCTCTCCAACCTTGTGATCGTTGATGGCTATTAATGAATTTCATTCTTATCTTAACAATATCTCTCCCCATATTCAACTCACCATGGAGATCCAACATGACAATTCTCTTCCTTTCCTTGATATCCTTGTAACTCGCCAACCAAGTCTTTAGGAAAACGACCCACATGGACATATACTTGCATGCCCACTCCCACCACCACCTAACCCAAACATTAGTAGTTCTGAAAACCTTGATCCCTAGAGCCATTTTCATATCTAATCCCCATCATTTAAATAGTGAAAGATCACACCTCACCAAAGCCTTCCTAGACAATGGCTACATCCTTAATCATATCAACAAAGCTTTTTGTTCTATCATTCAACCCAAACCCAAACCTCCCCGACCTAATCCCCTGACTCGAGCCCTAATCTCTCTTCCTTATATCTAAGGTATCACAAATCGTATCTCTAAATCTTTAATTAAGAAATATATTAAAATTGTCTTTAAACCTCACAAAACCCTTAAGCAACTATTTTGCAGTGTCAAAGACAAATCCAACCCCCTTCTATCATAAGGAGTTTATCAAATTCTATGTTCTGTGGAAAATCTTATATTGGTCAAACCGGTAGATCCATACATGATCGCCTCAAAGAACACATTACCAATACCAATCATAAGCGTCTATCTAAATCCACCATTGTAGATCACTCTTTCAAATCTAACCACCTTATTTGCTTTGACCAAACAAAAATCCTTGCTCATACCTCTCATTACCCCACCCACCTTATAAGAGAAGCCCTTGAAATAGAAAATAACCCTAACAATTTTAATTATGACGATGACTATACATTAAGTGATTCTTGGGAACTGTTAATCCATCATCTTAACTAGTCACTCATTACTTGTCTTCCCACTCTTTTGACCTCTTGTGTTTTTAATCCCTAACAACCTCTCGCCTTTAACCTTAATGACTTTTATATAAATTTCTTATTTTTTTTGAGATTTTCTTTTGTCTTTCATAATTTCCTCCTTAAACAAAATATATTATTTGTTTTACATTATTATTTTGTCTCACCAATTTTTTCTTCATATATATCCCCTAAGTCTCCTATTTATTATTTATATATTTTTAAATTATTTCAAAATACACCCCATGATTTATTCCTATTCAATTTTTAATATTTTCTTAGTTTGTCACATGTGTTAGTTTTATTCTTCTCCTCACACCTTTTATTTTCCATGACCTCATTTTCCTCTTTCCTCCTTTAGATTAATTGTATATTTTTATTTTTATTTACCTCATACTTTTTATATTCTCATTCCTTAAAATTTTAATTTAGTTTAATAATTAACAATTTTTACTTAATTTAATTTAATAATTTATAGTATTTACCTAATTAATGGTTCATTAATTTCCACTACCCCTATTATTAGTTCCAGCCAGCATTTCTTCTCATTATTTTTATCTAATCCCCTTGTTTTTTTTCTTTTTCCAAAATTTGTTTTCTTTTTTATAACCTATTATATTTATTTATTTTTCTTCGTTCCCTTATTCACGAACCTTCCCCACCATTACTTTCATTTGCATTTAATGTCTACCTCTCCAATACGTATTTATACACAGTTAAATTCTTTTCTTACCATACACAACTTCTTTCTTTTTAGTTCCCTGAAGATGGGTGGAGTGTCCACTTGAAACGTCGATTTCCAAAACTTCAACATGGTGAAAATACAAAAGCTTTGTCCCAATGTCTAACGACTATGAAAGCATCCATGATAAGATTCTAAACCTCTATGGAGAGGATTGTCTCAATAAGACCTGATTCTTCGAGAAGCTCAGATTTAAAATGAAGAAAAGAGGTTGACCTAACTTTTCTCAAGCGTTGTCGAGATTCCTCCATTCTATCAAACTTCACATTGATTAAACACCATTTGCAGAGGCTTGAGCTCAAAGAGATATTTCTGAAAATTGGCGAAGTAGTTCTGAGAGCATAAATACATCACGCACGATCAGAATTGGCTCAACTCTCCTCCCAAGTATACCTTCTCCATCTCAATCTCTCCTCTCGCATAATTTCTAATTTATCGCTCATTTTAGAATCCAAATCATTTATTGCATATCAAGATTATTTTAATCAGGTTTCTTACAAGAAAAAGCATAGATTCATCCATATTTCTTCCAGTCTCATTTTGTCTCATCCTTCCTACAATCATATGGTTATCTCGATGTCTAACTTCAGCCCCCCACTTGCTCTGCTCATCTCTCCTCCCCACCATTCCTAGTCAAAACCCTCATCTCCTGCGTTCTTTTCTCCCTCGCTACATTCTCTTTCTAGCACTACTCCTCTGAACATAAAACCCTTGACGTTCCACCATCCATCTCCCCGACTCGTTGCCCACTGCACTCTCTACCACTATCAGTCTCCACCTCTATCGTAAACCTGCTCAACATCCCCACATAGCTTCTAGATTCCTGTTTCTCTCCCACTCCCTCTCTCTCTATGACTGCTACCCTTACCATCCCTCACCCTCCCTCTCCTCGGCTCAATCCTCAGCCTTCCCTTCTTCCCCCATCTTGACTCCTTCCTGACCCCCACCATTGTCGACTCACATAGCTACTCTAGCAATTTGTTGTTATGCTCCTCCTCTCGCCGTTTTCGCACTTCGAATCTTGTCTAAGATCACTCTCCCTCTTTCCCTCATCGCCCCTCCATTTCTAATGCAATCTCCTCAAACCCTAGTTCTCCCATTAATTTGAACCCTAAACCTTACTTTAACTCGAAACCTATCTCCCCTTTAATTCGAACCCTACCTCTCCCATAAATTTAAATCCTATTAGTTTGAACACTAATTCCCCATTAATTCAGACCATAATTCCATTAATAACCTGCCTTCCTTAAGCAATTTCATTTCTTTACCTTTGTCTCTCCCAACTTCTTTCTTTTTGGTTCCCTGAAGATGGGTGGAGTGTCCACTTGAGAAGTTGATTTCCAAAACTTCAACATGGTGAAAATCCAAAAGCTCTATCCTAATGTTTAACAACTATGAAAGCATCCATGCTAAGATTCTAAACCTCTATTGAGAGGACTGTCTCAATGAGACCCGATTCTTCGATAAGCTCAAATTTAAAATGAAGAAAAGAGGTTGACCTAAATTTTCTCAAGCGTTGTCGAGATTCCTCCATTCTATCAAACTTCACATTGATCAAACACCATTTTCAGAGGCTTGAGCTCAAGCGAATATTTCTGAAAACTAGCGAAGCAGTTCTGAGAGCATAAATACATCACGCACGATCAAAATTGGCTTGGATATCCTCCCAACTTTACCTTCTCCGTCTCAATCTCTCCTCTTGCATAATTTCTAATTTATGGCTTATTTTAGAATCCAGATCATTTATTGCATCTCAAAATTATTTTAATAAGTTTTCTTACAAGAAAAAGCATAGATTCATACATCTTTCTTCTCGTCTCATTCTGTCTCATCCTTCCTACAAGAATATGGTTATCTCGATGTCTTACCTTCATCCCCCCTCTTGCTATACTCATCCCTCTTGCTCTGCTCATCCCTCCTCCCCACCATTCTAGTCACAACCCTTGTCTCCTACGTTCTTTTCCCCCTCGCTACATTCTCTTTCCAACACTACTCCTCTCAACATAAAACCCTTGACGTTCCACCATCCCTATCCCCCACTCATCGCCCACCACACTCTCTACCACTACCAGTCTCCACCTTTATCATAAACCTGCTCAACGTCCCCACATAGCTTCTCGACCCATATTTCTCTCCCAACCCCTCTCTCTCTATGACTTCTACCCTTACCATCCCTCACATTCCCTCTCCTCGGCTCAATCCCCAACCTTCCCTTCTTCCCCCATCTCGACTCCTTCCTGCCCCCCACCATTGTCAGCTCACATAGCTCCTCTAGCAGTGTCGTGTTATGCTCCTCGATTCTTGTCCAAGATTGCTCTCCCTCTTTCTCTCCTCGCCCCTCCATTGCTAATGCAATCTCCTCAAACCCTAGTTCTTACCTAAATTCAAACCCTAATTATCCTATTAATTTGAACCCTAAACCTTACTTTAACTCGAAACCTATTCCCCCTTTTAATTCAAACCCTACCTCTCCCATAAATTTAACCCCTATTAGTTTAAGCACTAACTCCCCCATTAACTCAAACCATAATTCCATTAATAACTTGCCTTACTTAAGCAATTTACTTTCTTGACCTTTGTCTCTCCTTTTGTGCAACTCCTCCTCTCATTCCTCTTATCCCCCTCTAGTATCTCTTCTGGTCTTGCTCTTATCTTCTATGGTAGTTAACCTTTCCTCCTTAATTCTTGACTATCCTACTTTAAATCTCCTTAAAACATGATTTAATTTTTCCATTGTTCCTAATCATATTCCTTTTGAAGGTATTATTTGTGCAATCCAATCCATAACTATCCACCTTCCTATTCATGAAGACGAAGAACTTATGCAAGATTTCTCTAGAATTCTCAAAGACGCCAAACTTCCTAAATATAACCTCTCTAAAGACGAATTTGTGGCGCTCCGTAAACTTAAGTCAAACAAAGATATTGTTATCCTCAAAGTTGACAAAGGACATGCCACCGTGATCATGAATTCTATTGATTATGAAGCAAAAATGCTCAATCTCTTATAATATTTCTCTTACAAAACCCTCTCCAAAATCCTATTGTCAAAACTACCAATTTGGTGACTAATGCCATTAAATCCTCATCCTTAGACCCCTCAATCAAAAAATGAATTCTCCCCGATAATCCTCAACTGCCTAAAATTTACGGCCAACTAAAAATTCACAAAAAAGAGGTCCCTCTCAAACCCATTGCCAGTGACATAGGAGGACCTACCCACGATTTATCTAGATTTTTAACCGACCATCTTTCCCCCTTTACCTGCCAAACCCCCTCCTTTATCAAAGATTCTGTGGATTTTGTCCATAAAATTCAAAATATTCACCTTGAGAACGTACAAGCCCTTGACCTTATCTCCAAACTTGTACATGAAGGGACCCTTAATCTTAATCGAATCTATCTTACCTCAACTTTCTTTTGCTTTAAAGACATGTTATTTGAATAAACTAAAGGCACAACCATGGGATCTTGTTTATCACCAGTGGTGGCCAAGATCTTTATGGAACACTTTAAAACATTCCTTGAACAACTTTCCTTTGAAACCAAAACGTTGGTTCTGTTTTTCTAATGACACTTTCATCATTTGGCCACATGGCCTTCCCTTAATGAATTTCATTCTCATCGTAATAATATATCTCTCCATATTCAATTGACCATGGAGATCCAACAAGAAATTTCTCTTCATTTCCTTGATGTCCTTGTAACTAGCCAATTGGATGGTTCCCTTTCTCACCAAGTCTTTAGGAAAAATACCCAACAGATAGATACTTGCACACCTATTCCCACCACAACTAGAGCAAAAAATCAGTAGTTCTAAAAACCTTCATCACTAGAGCTATCCGCATATCCAATCCCCGTCATTTAAACAGTGAAAGATCCCACCTCACCAAATCCTTCCTAAACAATGGTCACACCCTTAACCAAATAACCAAATCTTTTCATTTTATCCTTCAACCCAAACCCAAACCTCCTTGACCTAATCCCTTGACTCGAGCCCTAATATATCTTCCTTATATCCAAGCTGGTATCATAGATCGTATCTCTAAACTTTTAGTTAAGAAAGATATTAAAATTGTCTTTAAACCTCACAAAACCCTTAAGCGGCTATTCCGCAGTGTAAAATACAAATCCAACCCCCTTCTCTCCTAAGAAGTTGATCAAAATTTGTGTTCTTGTCGCAATGTTTATATTGGTCAGAATGGTATATCCGTGCATGCCCACCTCAAACATTGCTCATACCAATCATAATTGTCTTCCTAAATCCGCTATTGCATATCACTCTTTCAAATATAAACACCTTATTTGCTTTGGCCAAACCGAAATCCTTGCTCATACACTTGATTACTCGTTCGACCTTGTAAGAGAAGCCTTTGAAATAGAAAACAACCCTAACAATTTTAATTGTGATGACTATAAAATAAGTGATTCCTAAAAACTATTAACCCATCATCTTAACCACTAACTTGTGCCTTGTCTTCCCTCTCTTTTGTCCTCTTGTGTTTTTATCCCTATGGGCTCTACCTTTAGTAATTTTTACATCAATTTCTTATCTTTTTAAGGATTTTATGTTTAATCTTTCTTAATTCCTTCTCTAAAAATTATTATCCTTTTATAAAAAAAATTAATTAAAAAAATCCACAAAATCTCCTTATTATTATTTATATATTTTAAATCATTTCAAAATACACCTCATGATTCCTATTCTATTCTTCATCTTTTCTTAATTTGTTTCAATGGTTAATCTTTTCCTCCCGTGTTAGTTTAGTTTTATTCTTCTTCTCTCATATCTTGTATTTTGGGTGACCCCATTCTTCTTCTTATATATATATTATTATTTTATATTTTTATTTTCCTTTACCTAATTCTTTATTTTATTCTCATTTCTTAAAAAACTATTGTTATTATTTATACTTTTACTTTTTATTATATTAATTAATATTTTTTTCTCACCCTCATTGTCAGTTTTGATTTCTTTATCACTATTAACTTTATATTATATTAATTTCATCACCATATGAATTTACTTTCCTTATTTAATTATTTTATCTTTACATTATATTTTAATTTAGTTTAATAATTAATATATTTTACTTAAATCTAATTTAATAATTAATATTATTTACCTAATGCTTTATTCATTTCCTTTTACCTAATTCTTCTTTTTATTTTCATTTCTTAAAAAACAATTCTTATTATTTATAACTTTTACTTCTTAATATATTAATAAATATTTTTTTCTCACCCTAATCCCCACTCATAATTTTGATTTCTTTATCACTATTAACTTTATATTATATTTATTTCATCACCATAAGAATTTACTTTTCTTATTTAATAATTTTATCTTTAAATTTTAGTTTATTTTAATAATTAATATTTTTACTTAAATATAATTTAATAATTAAAATTATTTACCTAATGGTTTATTAATTTCCTTGTACCCTATTAATAGTCCCAAAAAGCATTTATTCTCATTATTTTATCTATTTTTTCATTCTTTCTTACCTTTTTTTTTCTTTTACCAAAAATTGTTTTCTCTTTTTGGAACCTATTATTATTTATTTATTGTTCTTCTTTCCTTTATTCACAAATCTTCCCCACCATCACTTTCATTCATGCCTAATGTCTACTTCTCCAATATCTATTTATAGCTAGTCAAATTCTTTATTAATTTCGTTTTACCTAATTCTTCTTTTTATTTTCATTTCTTAAAAAACAATTCTTATTATTTATAACTTTTACTTCTTAATATATTAATTAATATTTTTTTCTCACCCTAATCCCACTCATAATTGTGATTTCTTTATCACTATTAACTTTATATTATATTTATTTCATCACAAGAATTTACTTTCCTTATTTAATAATTTTATCTTTGAATTTTAGTTTATTTTAATAATTAATATTTTTACTTAAATATAATTTAATAATTAAAATTATTTACCTAATGGTTTATTAATTTCCTTGTACCCCTATTAATAGTTCCAAAAAGCATTTATTCTCATTATTTTATCTATTTTTTCATCCTTTCTTAACTTTTTTTTTCTTTTACCAAAATTTGTCTTCTTTTTTTCGAACCTATTATATTTATTTATTGTTCTTCTTTCCTTTATTTACAGATCTTCCCCACCTTCACTTTCATTCATGCCTAATGTCTACTTCTCCAATATCTATTTATAGCTAGTCAAATTCTTTTCTTATTATAAATATTTTTTTTTTCTTCCTTCCTTTATTCATAGATCTTCCCCACCTTCACTTTCATTCATGCCTAATGTCTACTTCTCCAATATCTATTTATAGCTAGTCAAATTCTTTTCATATTATAAATATTTTTTTTCTTTACGATTGATTCCTTGAAGATGAGTGGAGTGTCCACTCAAAACGTCAATTTCCAAAACTTCAACATAGTGAAAATCCAAGAGCATTGTGACATACTGACTAACCACTGTGAAAGCATCCATTTTCGTATTTTGTTTTTAGTTTTGTTATTTTGCTTTATTTTGTTTTTTATTCAATTTTTAAAAATGAACTTTTTACATATTTTTTGAATTTTTTTAATTAAAAAAATGTTTTTGAAATTTTGATTTTTTAAAATTTTTTATCAATTTTTAAAGATTTTTTTGGAATGATTTTTAATAAATTTTGAAAATGTTAACGTTTTATTTCACTTTTTCTTCTTATTTTTTTGAAGTGTTTTTTTTTCTTTAGAATTGTTTTTGTGCATTTTTTTTTCCTTAAAAAAATCAAAATTTTCTAGGGAAATGTAACCTGACAAAGGGAAGGGGTGCTACTTGTAGCACCTCTTTTCGAGTCACAAATTGATTTCGGCCTTTTTGTTGCAACGACGTCAACTGTTAATACGACGACGCCAATCAAGTTGTAATTTTAGCCCTCGATTTGGGGTTGATTGTTATCGATTCAATTCGATGATTTAGGGTTTTGATTGCAAGGGAACCCAACTGGGTTTCAATAAAGTTATAAATTTAGCCCATGAAGAAAGAGTGCTATTGATAGCATTACTTTTTTAAACGGAGGAAAAAACAACTATTAAATGTGACCTCCAAAAAAACGAGAACTCATGCGGGCTCTCGCTCTATAGTATATTGTGTTAATACTCATTTTTTTGGCCAGAGCAAGCTGACTTTTGTTTAGTCCTTTACAATGAGCTTCATAGATCTATCACAAGTGATGGATGGATTGTGAGTCAACTCTGATATCATAGTTGGATAAGTTTTATGGGTTAAGCCTTGGAACAAGGCCCTCGATCATTTACCGAGTATCTTTTGGGATCCCTTGCCATACATGCTAGAACCTTTATATAGTGAATTTCTCCACTATTGAACACTGAGTTTGGATCCTGGCTTGCAATGCTTCACATATATACCTATTATGTATCCTACATTTACAATTGTGTATCAGAAGAGTGCCATTTTATGGAACATCATGTCTGGTTTTGGTAGACTAACTAGTAGTAGGATTTATCTTATGACATGTGATATTTAATAAGTAGTAGGACATTTGCACAGTATTACATTTAGTGTTAGTTTGTGTTATCTACATATTGTTCTTTGGTGGGTCTCCACAATATTGCTTTTATTATCACATGACCCTTTGATCCATATTTTGACCCCACCCACATTCCATCCATTCACCTTGCAGGATGAGATCCCTTTTAATCCAGATATGGATAAGTGACTTAAGAACCTCCCCCTCTGTGACCTCTTAGTTAGGGCGACCTCCATGTTTCTCCATGGTGTCTCGATTCTGATGTGTGTGACAGTATTCTAACCCCATTGATCTCCTTCTTGTAGACCCCTGTGGATTGGTGCGGGCTAAGGATGGGCTAGTCACCAAAAGTGTACTCATGAACCTTTAAACAAGTTTCCCCATCCTTGAAATTTATTAGTGGCTAGAAGGGTAGGTACTCCCTTAATTAAGAGATTAAAACTACTTAATCTAAAAAGACATTAATGTGGCAACTCTATTGCACCTATAGACAAGGGCTAACAACAGAGCTAGGAGTGTGTCATTATTGGTGCACAGATGACAATCCAGGGCCAGTACCTTTCAATCATTAGCCAACTAAAGGATTGCAAACAAAGAAAGTGATTCGAAGAAAGAAAGTGGAAAAAGTATCCGAAAGAAAAATGAAAGTGAAAATAAAAGGGGGGCTTGCTAAAGTCAAGGGTTTACCTTCTAGCACATTATCCATCTATGAGACAACCTACTCTCTAGTGTTTGATAAACTAACTAATGTCACAGAGGCCCTTGATATCCCTCTTTTCCAAGAATAACTCAAGCCTTTCATTGATCAAACATTTCACCTAATTAGCCCATTAACTTCCTGACAATCCACCCCACACAATGTGGAAGGTTGATCTTTGCAATATTATGCGATGATGTTGTTAGAGGATACTATGTATATAACTCATTTACTCTATGTTTTGTTATGTTTTTGTGTTATGAGGACATGTCATGCAAGCAATCATATGGTGATCACAAGTTATAAGATGAGACCTTATGCTTAGTGGTTCATCAATCATTCACATAATTAATTGTTTGCACTCCTCCAGAGGCTTGATATATGGTTCTTTTATCATTTTGCAAGTTGGTCAAAGTTCGACCAAGTTTGACTTGGTCAAAGGGGTCAACCAACAACATGAGACATTCACATAGACATCATTCATAAAATCTCAACCTTTGGAGACCAATTGAACCCCTCCAAATAGAGTTTGCCACGTTTCTTGGATATTTGGCTAAAAATGAAATTATTTTTCCAAGTTTGAAATTGTACCTCCAAGTATAATTTAATTATTTGGAGTTTATTTGAAATGATACATTTTAGATTTGATTTGGATAAGTTTGATGCATTCTAGGGTTTTTTAGGGCAAGGAACTCATCTGTAGCATCAAATTTGCTTTCCAAACAAGGGAAGTCAAGGATCCAATTAATGGCACATTAATTAATTTTATCCAAAGGTCCAATTTAAAAATCCCTAAGGTTCAATACGTATGGTAACGCGATTCCAGAAAATTGAAGTGATGACATGGGTAGTCTATTTTTGGGATCTTAAACACATTTTGATCATCACCCTAGCATTTCAACTTGATATCACTTGACATTTCACATGTCATTTGAGGTGGGGTGCACTCTCTCCCTTGGGACGCATTTGGTCACTATAGATGAATACTTTGGCAACTGTAATGATGTAAAACGTGGAAGGGACCACCAAGGGGATTGTATAGTAGCCCCAAGCAATGTAACACACATACCACTTGCAAAATTTATCAATGTATCTAGGCTCCTGGAAGAAATTCGCCCCCCTCCAAGTAAAAGCAATTTTCAGCTATTTGTTAAAATTGCAAATGAGAAAAAAAGACCTTAGCCATTGATCTTCTTCTCCCATATTTTAATCTCATCCATCTACCATAATGGGTAGATATTTTGCTCACTCTCCTTCTATAATTTAAGAGAGTGAACTATCAATTGTATGGACTCTTGGCTAATTTTCAGTAGTAATAACGACCATAATTTTTGTGTGTAAAATCTTTGTTTCTAGGTTGTGAAGATAGATATGATCTCTTGCCAATACCTGTTGGATGTCAGGTGTTGAATGCATCTTGTCTGGGGCAATTTTATTTGAGTTTTCAAGCAGGTGTAGGACAACCATAGTCACCCATGCACCTTGGCTATCTGAGCAAAGGGAGTCTTTGCATATTGAAATGAGTTTTCCTTGAACTTTCTATTAATCATCAATCTTCTATTTGAGTGTGCCCGCTTTATAAATTTGTCATATTAAATTTTGATTTGGTATTTGTGTTTTGCTAACCAAGTTGGTCTTTGTGTGGCAGGTGAAGGAAGAAAGCTCGTCAAGTGCACCCAAGAAAGAGAAGAGGAATTCCCTGAGTACAACAATGATTCATGAGCAGTTGGGGAGGTGAGAACACTCCATCGACCATCTAGAACAAAGGTAAGTACCACAAAACTAAAAAATACCGATGAAGAAAACCATTTGTCATTCTCACTAGTTATTTTGGATGTGGGTCGCACGTGGGGTTTTTTAGCAAACTTTATATGGTTGTAGCTTTCGTGTCTTATTAAGGAGTTTATCTTTTGTTTAAGTTGGTGCGTTTTGTGATTCCATTGGCCCCCCTTAATAGGCATTGATCTTAGAAGTAAATTTCCACCATTCAAGTATTGTTTATTTCTCTTTGCATGTGTTTTCCTCTCATTGCCTCGAGCTTTATAGATTTGGTATATAAATTGTAGCGAGTATATATTAGTGTTAGAGTAATTTTAAAGTCAAACCCAACCCTTCTCTTTGCTCAGTATCACTCCTCTAGTTAATTTTCAAGAGAGAGTGAGAGTCGGTACAATCCCTACCTCTAACACTTATTCTTCTTGGTATATTTTTATAGTTTCCTAGACATCATTTAGGTGCTGGTATGATTGCTTGCATTAATTAAAATCTGAGACAACCATGCATAAAACCCTAGTCAAGTCATCATTAATGTTACCAAGAGGATATTTGTTCACTTCAAGCATTTTGAAATTCATCTATTGTTTGTGTGTTGTTTGTTTTGATTCTATTAGGGTGATTTGCTCATTGTCATTATTGATATTTTTCCCTCTAAGAGTGACCCCCCTCCNGTGAGTTTCTCAACAAGTACATAGGAAAGCAAGATTGGGGACACCTCCCGTGGCCATTCTGGGTCTTCCCTCAGCATATCTGAGAAGCCTAAAGAACGGGGATATTTTCTGGAATAACACATTTGGGAAAAGTACCGAGGTATCAAAGCTCTAGTGGCCACTACTCTCTGTGCAACACAAAGACCGCTATATTTTTTGATAACAAGGCCATCTGGGGTTCTTGTATTCGATATGAGGCCTACAGGAGAGTTCTTGTATCCATTATCTTGGTTGTGTTCAATGTCTACTAGCTACATTTTATGTTGTATTGGACATTTAAGGTTTATGTACATTATTGTTGTGTCCTGCAAGAGTTCATCGTACAACTTGGTTAAGGTGCACTTTCATGATCAATGAGAAGCGGTTATTATCTTCATCAAATCCATGACGCAAAGTGTGTTCATAATAGCATCTTATGGAGAATTTTGAAAGTTGTTATCGAGAGGGATGTTAATGTAATTCCATCTTCCTCCATTTGTATTATTTTTTCCTTCTCATCATTAACGAGATGTGTTTGAATATATAATGATGACTTGTGTGGTATTGTTGGTTGTCTAAAGTAATAAATAACTCTAATATTATAAAATAGAGTTATTCCACATGCATCATGAAGTAAATTCCCTTATTACCATTCTTTATATAAGAGAAGTCGTAAAGCATTTATCCCACATGTTATGGGATGTAAATCTTCCATGCCTCTAGCTATATACTAGAGGTGAAGGGGACCCTTTGAGGGTATGTTGTCGAAACACATATCATTGTGATATGAAATGACAATGGAGTGCTATGTGATGCATATGTGAGGATTCCATGTATTATAAGATGGATATTTCTAAAAAATAAGAAGACAATACCTCCCCTTGGATGTTTCCCCATTTGGGGTTTTACCATGTATATCTAGTGTTTCATTTATTTTTCCTTGTCTCTAGTTTCTTACTTTGATTATTGTTGCTTGTATGGATAGAAGGTTAGACTAGTAGATTCTTGCTTTGCATGTTAGCAAACATATTGTTGTATGTTTATGCATAATCTCAATATTCTAACACTCCCAATACATCTTTTCAAATTTGAAAAAACCCTATTTTTATCAGATACCCTTTTTTATAACCTCCACCCTTCCCCAATACATATAGACTCCCCATAACCTACATCCACCCCCCAATACCTACAATATATTGAACTTATTTTTCACAGTTTTAAAACATCCATTTATTAATGAACACGAAGAGATATTGGTCAACAAGGTGAAATCCATGTGGGTTTGTGTGGTCCTTTTTCTTCTGCTTCTTTCTTTGGATTCAAGTACTTATTAACTATCATTGATGATTTTTCCATAGACACTTGAGTTTACTTTTTAAAATTTAAGAGTGAAGGTTTTGACATATTCTTGTCCTACAAGGTCCTTGTAGAGAAACAATCTAAACATCAAATACACAAGTTAAGAACATATAATGGAGACATATATGCAAAAGATAATTTTACAAATGGTTGCATTGCATAAGGCGTTCAAATGCAATGTATTGTTTCATACACACCACAACAACATGGTCTTGCTTAGAGAAATAATTACACTTTAAAGGAAATGGCGAATTGTGGATCCAATCTAAGGGATCAAATCCTCCTTTTTGGGTGGAAGCCATTAATTGTGCCAATTACATAGTCAATCATACTCCCACCAAGATTTTAAAATATATAACACCACAAGAAGCATGGAGTAAAATTAAACATGATGTAAGCCACTTTCATGTGTTTGGTAGAGAAGCATGGGCTCACATTCCTGATGAAAAATAGAAAGCATTACACCCTAACAGTGTGCAGTGCATAGTTGTTGGATATTCTGAAGATACAAAATATTATAGACTTCTTCAACATAAATCCAATGATATTATTATTAGAAGAGACGCTAAATTTAATAAAAATCTATTTTCCTACAAACCTAATTCAACATCTATTCCATCTTTGGCCCACGATCCATCTTTGGCGGTTATGCCACCTTCTATTCCCAACTTCTATGCTAAGGGATCAAATCCTCCTTTTTGGGTGGAAGACATTAATTGTGCCAATTACATAGTCAATCACATTCCCACCAAGGTTTTAAAATATATAACACCACAAGAAGCATGAAGTAAAATTAAACATGATGTAAGCCACTTTCATGTGTTTGGTAGTGAAGCATGGGCTCACATTCCCGATGAAAAACATAAAGCATTACACCCTAAGAGTGTGAAGTGTATATTTGTTGGATATTCCGAAGATGCAAAATATTATAGACTTCTTCAACATAAATCCAACGATATTATTATTAGAAGATACATTAAATTTGATGAAAATCTATTTTCCTACAAACCTAATTCGACGTCTATTCCATCTTTAGCGGTTGTGCCACCTTATATTCCCAACTTCTATGCTAGTAATCCTACTATGGTTTCTTCTTTAGATGATGATGAGGAGGATGCAGATCCACCTCCACCTACTCATATTCTTTCAATTGAGTCCATTGAATATGAATATGCACTAGCACCACCACTTCCTAGATGGGTTTGTTCAACACAAGAAACAACTAGTAATCTTGTCGATAATCCTATAGATTAGCATCGAACATGTTCATAGTTCCAGTGAGCATCTTTACCAAAATGAACTCCATCTGCCTTGTTCTCACCCTTGTCCCTTCAAGTAAATGAACTCCATCAAATGGATGCCAAATCATCCTTCTTGCATGGGGATTTACAAGAAAAAAATGACGTGGAACAACCTACTAGCTATGTTCAAAATGTCTCCAGCCTTGTTTGTCGCCTTAAGAACTCTCTCTATTGCCTTAAGTAAGCTCCTTGGGCTTGGTATGCCAGAATGGATAACTTTCTCCTTGACACCAGTTTTTCTAGATATCATTCTGACCCCAATGTCTATACCAAGAAAGTAGGAAACCATCTCATAATCCTTGTTCTTTATGTTGATGACCTTATTCTTACTAGTAGTGACCCTAAATTGTTAACCCATGTGAAATACAACCTTAAGAAGAAACTTGAAATGACCAACTTAGGAAATAATTTTGCATTATTTTCTTGGTCTCCAAGTCTTTCAAACCTAAGAAGGAATTTTTCTTTCTCACTCTAAGTATGATTGTGACCTTCTTCATCGCTTTTACATGAAAAGTTGTAAACCAACCCCTTCTCCCTTCCAATCTAGAGTCAAAATTTTTGCAACGTGCAACACCCTTGAAGTAGATGCCACCTTGTATCGACAATTAGTTGGTAGTCTTTTGTACTTGACTCATACCCATTGTAACATTTCCTTTGTTGTTGGTCTTGTTGTTAGAATTTTCACTTGAATATTAGTTATGATAGATCTTTAAACAATTCTACCATATCACAATAATAAGCAATAGGATCATTGAAAGATAGACATGCACAACATACAAAAGAGACACAAAGATTTCTCCTCTGGAAAACCCTTAAAGGGAAGAAAACCCTGCAACCTCTTCGATATAGATTCAGTCAACAAGTACAATTTCAAACTAGTACAATGAATAGCTAAAGCTCTTCCACACAAAGATCCCAAGAATAACTAAGATGTCTTCACAATGTAGCTACGTTTGTCCCTCTAGCGAACTTCTTCTTCTTCTCTCTAGCGAACTTGCTTGAGTGTTTATGTGTCCAAATGAGAAGTGCGCCTCCCC
The DNA here is from genome assembly GCA_001517045.1 of Pseudotsuga menziesii. Taxonomy (NCBI): domain Eukaryota; kingdom Viridiplantae; phylum Streptophyta; class Pinopsida; order Pinales; family Pinaceae; genus Pseudotsuga; species Pseudotsuga menziesii. Next base: position 110,036 of record LPNX010847967.1, read on the forward strand.
TATTTATACTTTTCTCTTAAGTGACTTTTCCTTATGGGGCTGACTTCTCTAACTAATTGGGCCGACTTCAATTAGGGGACATTAAATAATACTTATTTAATGTTTTTTTTGGATTCTTCTGAGCCGACTTTACAAGGAGGGTTTACATTTGTTCTTTTAGGGTTTTACATGATCAATTACAATATGAATATTTCTCTAAGGAAGTACAACAAGAGTATCTTCCGAAGTAACATAATTGTCAACACTCACTCTTAACAAGGAAGGTATTCTTCTAACACGATCATCATCATCGTTGCTGCAACTCTGTACTCTAACCATTGACTTGTGACATCTCTCGAATCTATACATCACTAGAAGTTATGCACGAGCAAGCCATCATCTCAATCGTGCATCAATCACAATCATACATCCAAAAGCATTTCAATCACAACACATGAATGGGAGCGAGCCAGTAGCACACATTACCTCATTACATGACTTCATCTAGTTCACAAGGAATCTAGTCACACACATCCGATTGGATACTTTGGAGAAAATTATATAGCATAATTTGAGAACATTTTGTCAACCTAGGGGATCATAAGCTTGTGAGGTGCTTAGAAAAATATACAAAGAATTGAATCTTAAAGTTCTTCAAAATACATCTAAACCTACAACTCTATCCTCAATAGGCAAATATGTAAACAACAAAATATTCACAAAATAATCACATTTATTTTGAAATTAAACGTTATCCAACATTTCTATATGAGCAAAGTGCTTAGACCCTCTGTGAACTTTTGAACTACTAATGTTAGTCCCAAAAGACACAATTATTACACCAAAGCAAATCTGAACAATTCTTCAAGTTAAATCTATAATCTTTTTGAACTAATACTATTGCAACATGGATATATAAGCAAGATGCTAGATCCTCTGTGGGGCCTTTCCTTGTTGATATTACTCCCACAAAGATGATAAACCAACAAACTAATGTTTCCTTAGAATCAACATTGTCCAAGTAGAATGCTAGATTCTCTGCAAGCTTCTCCTATTAATGTTAACTCAAAAGAATCTAAGAAGAAACAAATGCAATTATAAAAATAACTTCTTCAAGCAACTTGCAATATTTTGGAACCGATAATTGTTGGACACACCGAGCACACTGAGGAGGGGGGGGATGAACAATGTGTATAGATTTTGTTACTTTTTCAACGTTAGCAATTATTAGTAGCTTATTCAATATTATGTAGAATACGTTATTATCATTGTATCAACAACTATTGCTCATCATATCAACATCATATTATCATCACATAGGAAGCATAACAAAACATAGTACACATGTTTTTTGTGTGGAAACACAAGTACTTGGGAAAAACCACAAAAGTCTGATAATAATAGTTTTCTAGCAACAACTGAAAGGAGGAAACAACCCCCTTGTTACAATGACTTCAATTCTCCAGCTACAGCTGGAAGGAGGCTACAACCCCTTGGTCTACAGGCTATAACCTGAAGAAATCCCTAGCTCCGTAAATTTCCTTGCCCCATCCTGCCACCCTGATATGAAGCTAGAAACTGCCGAATCAAAACCGCACTAATCCCGCGGACCTGGTAACCAACACATGTACCATATTGCACAGCCACTGTCACTACTTACCATTGCTCATCATCTGATCACTGCTCATCATCTGACCACTTCTCATCAAGTTACCACTGCACCATACCTGTACCAATAACCTTTGCAAAACAATATGTCTAATCAATATGTGCAAAACAATCAAGTTGCACACATCATCCAACTCAAACAATCTAAGGCTAACCAACTGCACACCAAACTCAGTCCACCTGAGTCAACCCAACTACTCATACAACTCATCCAGTGTGAGACAGACTAGTTAAGGCAACCTGTGCCAATCCTGCTGAACAAAATCAACCTGTACCAAGCTACTTGTGTACCTGCGCCAAATCAATCATATACTTGTGTTAATCTAATTAAGTGCTTTGACAATCAACCAACCCTTCTTACTTGGTCTAGTTCATCAAGTAAGAGACATATTTGAGTAACCAAGAGACTTCACATGTAGGATCCACCAAACTTTGTCCCATCACACTCAACTCAATGAAACCACAACCAACCTTAATCAAGAAGATAAAAAAACCTCAACCAACTAACCTTAGCCAAGAAAATAAAAAAACTTAACCAAATAAGTCAAACTCAGTCAATCTCATAAACTCTTAGACACAAAATGATTTTTTCACTCCACTCAAATCAAGTCAACAAATCAAACAAATACCAAGCAAATAGTCACTTACAATACTGTCAAAGGTTGTCATTAATGATCAATAACAATCCAACTCCACTTAGGTCAAAGACACAATGATCAACACTTGTCAAACTAGTTTTCAAAGAAAACACTTAGGTTGATCAAAGAAATAACTCACAAGATCTATTACTTACAAGCCAACTTCTCATTCTATACTACACCATACAACAATCAAGATAAACATCAAGATCACATCAATATATATGTCAAGATAACCATCACCATAGCCTCCATAACATATTCAATGACTTCAAAGAGATATACCAATATAGAGGCTCACACACTAAGATCAAAGATGAACTATATCCATGAGAGACATGTGCCATCACAAGAGAAACCCATAAGCATGAACCATACATTTTCAAAGATAACAAGATGAAGAAACAATAGACAAACCAAAAGAAACACTAAATCATGTCATCACATAGCCCTCTCAACAAGCTTTCCAAAGAGCCAATAATTTTGTAATTATGATTCTGTATAAGAAAGTTCTGCCAATTTTAGTGAATCTCTTCAATCCTCAAAGATGCCCAAAAATTTCTCCTCCACAAAGTTTCACACTTTTCTCCAAGAGTTGCGAAATACCAAAGAGAGACTTGATTAATGAACAAATGAAATGTTTGATCTTCTATTTATATAGGTCGTAGAGGATTTATTCACATGTTTGGTTGACTTGTACTAATTTTAATTAAAAATTAATTGAATTACTTTAGTAGGCCGACCTACTTGTAAAGGGGCAAATTAATACATTAACTTAAAAAAATCAAAACTCATCAACCATAAGGAGTTAGGAGACGATCCACATATCAATGGAAATGGATTGACGAAGACTATCTCCCTATGATGGGCTTATTTGCAATTACTTGGTCTTTTACCCTTCTTTTCTTCAATTTGTGCAGAACATCAGAAATTGACTTGATAACTTTTTGAATGTTATTTCAAGCATTTATAAGGGTTTTAAGGCCATGCACAAGGGTTTCATTACCATATGACTTCATCATCATCAAGAAAGAGGGATTCTTTGAGGGCTATGTGGGTTCTATCATCATAAGTCACCATCAAGGATACCAAAGACATACTACCATGTACAAGGGCTCCATGACCACATAAAGATCATCATCAAGGATACAAGGACATCATCATTATAATGAACCAATACCATGTCCATCAAGTGGTCCACGTGCCATGTGTGTGGGTTCAAGAACTTTTACAACCAAGTGCAATGGGCTTCAAGCTCCACAAAGGGCATCATCAAGCATGTAGTCATCTTCAACCATGTAGTGGCTCCAAGGACTATCAAACCACATATTTTGTGGGTTCCAATGACTTCTTCAAAGGTAAGGTTACCATATATCATCATGGCATCAACATCAAGCAAAGTCTTCATCATGTATTCCTTGAAGCATGTCATCATCAACAAGGGCTTCTTTATTTTTTAATGGCATTTTCAAGGTACAAGGACATCATGAGAACAACATATCCTATGCAAGTATAATGACTTCACCTTTGCATCAAGGGTTTTATGATGATAACCAAGAGTAAGGTCTTCAAACCATACAAGTGCTTCAAAGCTACTTCAACAAGGTATGGGATTATGAGCAAGGACTTCATCAAGTTCAAGCAAGAGTGCTCCATGTGTGTGGGTTCCATGACCCAAAGACATTATCATCAACGGCTGCTCCTTACCTGATTTCTCCATCAATCTTGAAAGGAGTCCTAATTAGCCCTACCTTGTTGTCTTAATCAACCAAGTGAACTTTTATGCAGTTTGTCAACTGAGGTTAGGGCTGAACTGATGCATAAATGTAAAGGGTGAAGTGATTTCTCCCTACTTGTGTGGTTATTCTCATCTCAACTGCAACTGATTTTTTTTGTAGATTGACTAGTGTATCATGCTTTCCCTTATTCATGTGGTTATGTCTCTAAGGCTGCAATATTTACAGACTTTGTCTAGCATTGTTTAAATATTGGGATTTACTGTGCTATGTTGTTGATTATTACTAACGTGAAGTGTTGGTTCATAAATGATCACTAGTGGAATTTGAAATAAATAGCTAGCAACGATATTACGACTTGTGTTTGACTAATACTAATCGGCTGAGTGATAACATAAACTAGGAATCATTCATGACTAAACAAAGTGGTTGATATATATTGCTGCTCTTTATCATTCATACACTTCATTGGTTTTCTTTGACGTTCATAATTGCACTGTTGCATGCTAAGTTTACCTACAGTGATTTACATTGCAATTGGTGGTTTATGCTTACATTGAATGGTCGTTGCAGTATTGGTATTCATCCTTGTTATCTGTCATGGTGAACTATTGGTTTTCTTTGTTACTACACTGTTGCGTTCATCGTTAATGCTTTATCATCCAAGTGTTGATATTTGACATCTACAAGTAACTAGTTATATTAACTCCTTCATAGATCTAGTATGTCTTCTTCGTTCATTGTTTGACTCCATTGAAGGCACTGATCTTGTCACAGAGGTTGTTGGAGGTATCGGCATGTTTGTGTTGACAGGTACCTAAGTGAGGGCTCTCCCCTAGGTAAGGAGTTCCTGAAGTAGTCGAGAGATTAAGTCGAGGTGACATTGGGTTTGAGTATCTCTCCCATGCTTACCTTACCTTTCACTACCAAGTACTCCAAGTTATGCTACAAAAACCTAAACTACTAGTTTGGACGGTAACATGTTTTGGTGTTGTTGGCGAGGACATTTCAAGATACTTGAGGTGGTTGGCTCAAGTCATGTTTTCACATCCTTAGCAAGAACAACATTCTGTAAGAAATCAAGGTAAGTCCTTGATTGATAATTAAAGGCATATATTATTAAGGAGTAACCCTGCAGGCCTTATCTGGTGACTCCAATCAAAAGTACTTAATTCAAGAAAGATTTCTGGACATTTTCCTTTTATCTCAGGTACGTTCTTGTTTTGTACTTTGGTGAGATTTGTTGGTTCTAACTTGAAAGGTCTCTCTTGGTGGCTCCTAGTGAAGAAAATTAAAAAAGGCACTTTACCAGGACCAGAACAAGTGGTAAGCTTTGCTTTTTCTTTTGATAATATTTTGTTAAAGGCTAACTTGTAGGTCATATCATGCGACTCCACTAAATAAAACAAGTTAAAGAAGTGCAATTCAAAGCAAGCAACCTCAACTATTAATAAGAAGAAGATATGGGGCTCCTTGATACACTAGATTTCTTGAACATTCCAGGATATCTGAATAAGTTGGATAAACCTAGTTGTTTTAAGTCTATCCCAATATTTCGTAAATGTGAAGATACGGTTGCTCAACACGTTACGAAGTTCAAAGAAGTCCTGGTGGCATGGGGTATCACATACGGGGATATTAGAATGAGATTATTTGTAATGTCCCTTGGTTTGAGAGGAGATCAAGATGTCGACAATTGGTACGATAGACTTCCTCCTAAGGGGATATCTTCCCTTTTACAGCTGGTTGAGGCATTCTACAATTAGTGGGATCCGAGTGTTGACAAGGAAATCCGGGAGATCATAACTACCCTTCTCTAAAAGGAAGATCATGTGGATATTGTTGAGCATGTCCTAAGAAAGTAGGAGGCAACCCTTGACGAAGTTCTTGATGAAGATCAATCCTCGAAAGGTTTGCTTGAAGAAATACTTGTTCAAGATCTGGTTGATGACATCCTAAACCTTATGGTTGAAGACGAAGTCTCCTCTGAAAATGAATATGATCATGACACAAGAAATGAAGACCAAGAAGCCCTAGTAGAAATTAAAGAACACAAGGAAATGGTGAGTTGTCCTTACCCTCATGTTGCAATTTCTTAGGATATCTTGGGCCTCTTGGAGGAAAATAACGAAATCATTGAAGATGATCATGATTATTGAAAGTTCATGAGTCTGTCGGTATATGATTATTCAAGACCGAGCAGTATTGTTTCTGAGTCCTTCAATTACACACATTTCAAAGAAGAAGTCTATAAGCCTTCCCTGCAATTCACAAAACAAGAAGGAGTTAGTATTGATCCGTTCGTGGCATATTTTTATGCAAACTGGATTAATCCTTTTGCAATTACATTTAATGAGAAACACCTCAAGATGTGGATCATATTAGTATTACAGACGATGACCATATGCAATTCTTCCATTATGATAAAGGGTTTAAAGGTTTTGGAAGTTCCATCTCCGATGAAATTTCTTGGGACTCAGTTCAGTTGTGCCTACCTAGCATCGAGACAGATATGGGGTGTCATACAGGGAGTTCCTTTACAGGTATTGAGCCGATGGGTTTACCCTCTCCTAGGGCGGGCCATGATTATCATTCCCAACGATGTCTCTAAAGCATTTCAAAAGTTGAGTAGCTCTTTCTATCCAGCACTGGTAAGTCTTTAATGATACATTTCAACATAACCGAGACAGGTATGTGGATATGTATAGTATTCACTTCTTATTTCCATGAAAATTATCATTTATCTTTTCACTTGAAATGTGAAGGTATGAAATTTGTGGATGACAACTTTAGAATTTTAAGGATTATTGGAGATACTAACATAATTATTACAAATATGAACAATATCTTTGCATGTCCGAAAGAATGCTTGAATAGGTACAGGTTCACATTATGATTGAACCCCAAAGATTCTCCAGGCTTATCTTTGCTAATGGTCTCCCAAGTTCAGAATCAAACAACCAATACCATGCAAGAAACTTTCACAAAATGGATATATGATGGATACTGTGTATATGTGAGTATGATGCAGATATGAATGAATAAAGCTTGCGAAAGTAATCCTTCTCCATGGTAGAAATTTCAAGGTTTCCACGTTCCCAGGTTCATACATCATTACGTTTTCATTCCAATAAAAGTAATGGTATATACTCAACTCATCTTTGATATGATATTGTCTTGGATTATCTCCAAAGACAAACGAAGAAAACCTTGTACAAATCAATTACTCATGTGGCAACACTGGTGGTATGGTTTCACTTGACCCTTTATGTTATCATGATTAGGGTAGGTAGGATTCATTTCATTTGAGTTCAACATTTGAGTTATCTATGCATTGCACTTGTTGTTATTTCATTTTGAGTTAATCATTTTTATTTTCATTTTGAATAAGGCAATACAAAAGTGTCTACCTCCGATGGATTTGATGCCTTGGTTATTTCAAGTGTGTGTAGGTCTATAAGTACCCAAGAGATTCACGAGGTTCTCATGCACTCTCGAGAAGAGCACATGTCTTGCAATTGGAGCCAGTGTTACACACCATAGCTACTACAACATTCTAGCGAGGCTGAGGCTAGCGCAAGGGGTGAAATTTTTTTATTGAACAAGCCAAAGTGGGATTTATTGTATGGATATTTGGTTTGGGTGTCGTTTACCCCCTGGAATGGATGTGACCATCTCCTTTGGTTTCACTCTCAAAAGTACTTGGCTTAGTGTATTTGTTGTCTGCCCCTTTGGTGTGTGGATATCCCCACCATGCCGAGCTTTATGCCCATGGGTTGGTTCTCCAGGGATTTTGGGGGTGACCCACTGGGGCACATGCTCATCCTGGTTATTTGACATGCAAAGGTGATGCGCTTTGTAAAGGAATGCTATTTCCTCCTAGCACAACTTCTTGCACCCACTTGGACCTATTTCAGCTTCCAAAGACCCCTGCTTCGACTTTCTTGGCCTAATGAACCCTTCTTCTAGCTTTTGCGCACCATATGAGCCTACAATGCCTTAGAGGGGGGGTGTTGAGGGACTATAATCACTTTGTGGTTAGATGGGGCATAGCATTCCCCCCTGGCTCATTACTTCATCAAGTGAAGCAATTTCTCTAATTATTGTTCGGGTACACCGGGTACTCCCAAAAGACCGAACACCAAGAGCGACCACTCACACAAACAGATCACAGATCAACACATGATGTTTGTCACGTGGTTAAAACCCTCGAGAGGGAAACAGTCCACGACCCTAGCCAAATAGCTACTTGGAGCAATTTATTATGCAAAAGAAGAAAGTTACAAATGAGCTTCTCATAATCGATCAACTAGCCAAGGACCCCCCATGCTCTTTAAATAGAGATCATGGACCAATCGAGTGTTAAGCCACATATCAATTGTAGGTATGATCTAAGAGAAGTTGAACAGTTGGATCACTTTATGTCTAGAACATATTGTGACCGTTGGATTAGAATATTTACAAATGCATACTAAAAAAACACACTTTATCTAATGGATATATTACACAAGTTGATCTTAACTAACTCCTAAGTGTCTAAATATCCAAACATCCCCCTTTAAGAACAACTTGGGATAGGATTGAAGGATTTACAAAAGTGACACTATTAGGAGAAGGAAGGAGGCATTAGAGCCTATCCCCCCTTAAGGACACATTCTTGAACTCCTAACATAGATCGAACTTTAGAAAACTTCTCTTCTGTAAGAGACTTGGTGAAGATGTCTGCAACTTGATCATCTGTAGGGAAATAGAGCATTTCAAGAACATGATCATGAACAAGATTTCTGATGAAGTGCATGTGTATCTCAATGTGTTTGCTGCATTGATGTAGAACTAGATCTTTGGCAAGCTTGATGGCATTTTGATTGTCGCACCAAAGTGGAGTAGGCTGCTGCTGCTCGAAGCCAAACTATGATAGGATCTGTCGAAGCCATAAATATTCCTGATTGGCATTAACTGCGGCTCGATATTCTGCTTTTGCTGAAGAAAGAGAAAGAGCTTGTTGTTTCTTACAAGCCTAAGAGATAGGTCCAGATCCCAGGCTGAAAACATAACCTATAGTAGACTTTCGATCATCAGGATCACTGACCCAATCTGAATTAGTGAAACCAACTAACAAAGGTTCCCCCCCTGTACTATAATGAATCCTAAACTGAATTGTACCTCGAATATGTCGAAGTATTCTTTTTGCTGCTTTCTAGTGACTTTCATGAGGTGTTTGCATATAACGAGCAACACGACCAACGACAAAGGAAAGGTCAGGATGGGAATGAGTCAAGTATAAGAGACTACCAACAAGCCGACGATACAAGGTGGCATCTACTTCAGGTGAACTACAAGTGGCAGAAAGTTTGACTCCAGACTGGAAGGGAGAAGGGGCTAGTTTACAATCTTCCATGTGAAAGCGACGAAGAAGGTCACAAGCATACTTAGACTGGGAAAACAAGATTCCTTCTTTGGTTTGCAAGACTTGGAGACCAAAAAAATAATGCAAATGTCTTAAGTCTGACATTTCAAAATTTTGCTTAAGACTGGATTTCACATGGGTTAAAAGTTTAGGGTCACTACCAGTAAAGATAAGATCATCAACATAAAGAACAAGAATGATGAGATGGTTTCCTACTTTCTTGGTATAGACATTGGGGTCAGAATGGCATCTAGAAAAACTAGTGTCAAGGAGAAAGCTATCCATTTTGGCATAACAAACTCTAGGAGCTTGCTTAAGGCCATATAAGGATTTCTTAAGGAGACAGACAAGGCTAGAGTTATCCTGAATATATCCAGGAGGTTGTTCCATGTAAATTTCCTCCTGTAAATCACCATGTAAAAAGGCATACTTGAAATCCATTTGATGGACTTCCTAGTTATGTAAGGCTACAAGGGAAAGAACAAGGTGGACGTAGTTCATTTTAGTGACAGGAGCAAAGGTTTCATTGTAGTCAATCCCTTCAACTTGAGAAAAACCTTTGGCAACTAACCTTGCCTTAAATCTTTCAACACTTCCATCTGATGCATACTTAGTTCTGTAGACCCATTTACATCTGACAAGTTTTCTTCCTTTTGGAAGAGGAACAAGATCTCAAGTATCGTTCGCCATTAAAGAACGATATTCTTCATCTATAGTTGCATCCCAATCTGGATTTCCTGAAGCTTCTGCAAAGGTTACTGGATCATGATTCTCTAAAACTTGAGCCAAAAGAGAAGAGGCTCGCTGAAACTGAGAACGTGTTCAACGTTGATCTCTAGGATCACCAACAAGATCACCAGCTGCTTCACATGTTGAACCGACCCATCGAGGAAGCAATGGTGTTGGTGCAACTGGAGGAACATGAGCATGCGGAAGTGGATTTTCATCCTCACTGTCATCATTAGAAACTGGAGTTGGAAACTTGTCAAGAAAGTTGGAAGGAGAAGAAGGCACATTCGCCGAATCAGGCTCGCAGGCCAAAGATGACACACCCGCCAAGTTAGCCTCGCAGGCCAAGAGATTTTCATCAAATTTAAAATCTCTTCTAATGATTATATCATGAGAATGTAGCTGAAGAAGTCTATAACCTTTTACATCTTCAGAATATCCAACAAATATGCACTTTTCACTTTTAGGCTGCAATGATTTCCGTTTTTCATCCGGAATGTGAGCCCATGCTTCACAACCAAACACACGGAAGTGACTTGCATCTAGTTTAATTTTACTCCATGCTTCTTCTAGTGTTATACCTTGTAAAACTTTAGTGGGTGTGCGATTAACTATGTAATTTGCACAATTTATGGCCTCGGCCCAATATTGAAGACTTAGTCCCTTAGATTGGATCATACAATTAGCCATTTCTTTTAAAGTGCGGTTCTTCCGTTCTGCTACACCATTTTGTTGTGGTGTATATGGAACAGTGTGTTGTTGTTGGATTCTGTGTTCAGTGCAGAAAGTAATAAACTTTTTGTTAACATATTCTCCTTCATTCTCAGATCTTAACTTAATAATTTGATGACCAGATTGTTTTTCAACAAGGGCCTTGTAGGCCAAGAACATGTTAAATACTTCGCTCTTAAGTTTTAAGAAGTAAACCCAAGTGCGTCTGGAGTAGTCATTAATGAAAGTTAAGAAATATTTGAAACCAAAAAATGAAGCAGATGGAAAAGGACCACACAAGTCACTGTGCACAAGCTCCAAGGGAACCGAGGCATTCCAAAAGGCACGTTTGTCAAAACTGCCTCGATGATGTTTTCCAAGTACACAACCAGAACAAACACCATCCTTGCAAGATACCATCGAAAGACCAGTCACCATCTTGTTTTTACATAATTGTTGCAATAAACGATAATTTAAGTGACCAAATCGCTCATGCCAAAGTTTGCTCAAGTTATCACTATGAGCAACAAAAACTGAAGGAAAATGTGATGACCCAAAGTTGTTAAATTTGTACAACCTGGTAATATCATCAACAGGCTCAGTAGCAAGGAAATTTTGAGGATTTTTAAAATCCTTGATTACAACCTGGTGAGGTGTAAACGTCACAATTTTACCTTCACCCGAATGAATAATTTGATAGACTGATAACAAATTGCAGGAAATTTTTGGAACACATAGTACATCACTGAAATGACCATTTTCTACTGGAACTGTTCCAGATCCTACAACACTTAGAGATCTATCATCACCAACAAATATTTGTTTGGTGTTACATTCATGCATAGTAGAAAAGATGGCTTGATCCTTAGCCATATGATAAGATGCTCCAGAATCAATGAGCCATTCATTTGAAATAGAAGAAGAAAATGCAGTATAAGAGTAACCAGAAGCACAAAGTGCATGTCCATGAGAGGTAGATTATGAAGACGAATATAGGCTGATGTGGTGCTTCTTCATTGTTGCTTCCAAGGCTGCCATCTTCTTGAAACACTTAGATTCATCATGATTATCTTTCCCACAAAAATTGCAATGACGCTCAGTCTTATTTCCTTTTGGCTTGAATCCTTAGTCATTTTTTAAAGGAGCTGACTGAGAGGATTTGGAACCCTTGTTTGGCTTATTATTGCGAAAATTCTGTTTCTTGGGAGGCTTGGACTTTTTTTTCTTCTGTTGGGACAATAAGGCTTTCCCAGATGTATCTACATTGTTAATTATTCCAAGATGAATGAGTTTATCTTGTTCTCTAACTAAGGAATCACAAAATGATTCAAGACTAGGCTCTTGATAGCTAGCTGCAGTCAAGGATTCTTTCATGGAGTAAAATGTAGATACAAAAACAAAATATGTAGGTCCAAGTTTGGAAATAATATGATAAATACATTGTTTGTCTTCTTTCTTAATCTTGCATTCTTCACATAAGAGTCTAAGAGTTTTATACTTAGATAAATAGTCTTGAATGCATGAAAAATCACTTGGATTCAAAGAAATCAACTCATTCTCAAGTTGATAACCTCGAATTTCATTGTGTTTACCAAACACAGATTTCAACTTTTCCCAAACTTTATCAGGTTTATCAATTCCAGATATGTGGAATCACAAATCAGTAGAGATTGACATCCCAATCAATCCACAAGCTTCATCACATCTATTTTCCCATTTTATTTTCTTATCATCATTAATGGGTTTTGTTTCTTTCCCTGAGGTAATCCTGAAAAGTCCCCTACTTCTTAGAACATCCTCCATACGAGATTTCCATGAGAAATAGTTAGAACTAGTAAGTATAATATCACAAGGGGCGGCCATACTTGAAAATAATGGCTGAAAGAATAGAAACTATCTACCTGGATGCAAAGAGCTCAAAAAATTAGGCTGTTTTAGAAAAAAACGACACTAAAAACTAATTCCGAATGATGAAGTTATGCTTAATCAAAGAAAATGTTGAAGATGTCCCCAATAGTGACGTGGCAGTTATTAACTTGACCAAAGAAAAAGAACCCCCCTCTTCCCAAGATCAACCTTTGACAATCACTTTACAATAAAATTGCTTTTAAGTGAATCACTTTTGTAGAATACGTGATGTTCACTTTTACAATAATGTTACTTTAAATAGTGTGACAATAAATTAAAAGACTTAAGTGACTCACTTTTTATTTTATTTTATTTTATTTAAGTGAGATGCACTTTTACAATAAAGTAACTTGAAAATAGAAATTGCATGCACTAAAAGTAGCTTAATAAGACTTGAACTCAAGACCTATTAAGGAATAAAACAACTTTGGACCAAGTGAGCTAAGTTTAAAAGGTACGTAAAAGAAGAGATTGAGGAAGGAGACTTTTTTTGTTTTTTGTTTTTTTTACTCTTCTCTCTCGTACTCCGCGCTTGCCTTTGTTTCTGCAAATCACAAAAAAAAACAAAAAACAAAAACAATTTTTTTTTCACACTATGGCTATGGGGTTAGATCTTGGTTAGCTTTCCCGGAAAATCTGCGTTTTCAAGTTTTCTCGATGTTTCTGATTCGCTGCGATTGCACAAGGTGCACGACAAAACATACGTAGCCGAGAAAAAAAAAAATCCCCTTTCGGTTTCTGATTCGCCACGATCGCGCAAGGTGCACGACAAAGAGCATACGCAGACAGGGAAAGCAACAGTCCGAGACTAAAACAATAAATATCTACTGATAAAACTGATAAAATATGAGAGATTTAAAAAAAAACAAATTCGTCACTGTAACATTATACTTTCAGATTTGCCGAAATGAGTGTTTCTGGAACAAACAGAAACAGTTTTCGATGAAACAAAAATTAATTCCCAATGGAAACGACGCTCTGGACACAATGGAATAGCTCCCACAAGCCACAAATGCGTAGAAACTCCAGAACCAGAAACCCTTTCAAAGTTTCAGCAACACTAGTTCTAGATCTTGATCACAAACGAAAACGATTATTTATAAACGCTCTGATACCATGTTCGGGTACACAAGGTACTCCCAAAAGACCAAACACCAAGAGAAACCACTCACACAAACAGATCATAGATCAACACACGATGTTTGTCACGTGGTTAAAACCCACGAAAGGGAAACAGTCCACGTCCCCAGCCAAATAGCTACTTGGAGCAATTTATTATGCAAAAGAAGAAAGTTACAAATGAGATTCTCATAATTGATCAACTAGCCAAGGACCCTCCATGTTCTTTAAATAGAGATCATGGACTAATCGGATGTTAAGCCACAGATCAATGGTAGGTATGATCTAATATAAGTTGAACCGTCGAATCAATTTATGTATAGAACATATCGTGACCGTCGGATTAGAATATTTACAAATGCATACTAAAGAAACACACTTTACCTAACTGATATATTACACAAGTTGATCTTAACTAACTCTTGAGTGTCTAAATTCCTAACAATTATTTTATCTTATTTTTATTATTTGTACATTTTGGGGTAAAATTCCTTTGTGTTGTAGAATTTAACCTAAAAATAATATTATTTTATGATTTAGGCTTGTAGTCTCAAAATGAAAATATGCAAGAGAGAAAGGTATAAATATACCTCCTCTCCTCATTGTAAAATCATAAGATAAGGGTTCTATTATGATATTATTATTTTTTCTCTTGCTTTATGAGCTCTCTTGGTGATGTGCACTTCTCTTGGATGACTCTTCTTGCTTGATGATGAATGGAGGATGGATATAGGGCTTCCTTTTGCACATGCTATGGTTGATGCGAGAATTGTTTGCTAAACACATGCTCAAGAATGACCCAAAGATCTTTCTTTGCTCATATCTTGTTGAATATTGGTAAGTTAATGCTTCTATGTGGATTGAATGGTGATGCATTGCTGTATTTTTCTGAATTAGGGTTTTTTTATAAATATTTTGTCAATTTTGTGTGGAGGAAATGCCTTGCATTACGGTTTTCTTTTGCCTTTAGGGCCTTGGACTTCTCCATTTTCCTTAGTTAGGCTCACTTACTGAATCCTTGAGGTTTCTAGGTGATGCCCTAGCTGGAAAGTGATAGAGAGATACTCCAAGAGAGGGACATTAGCCACGATCTCTCAAAGCCCTAAGGATTGAGATGAAATCACAATTCCCTTCTTTTGTCATTCTTTTTAACTCAAATTTTCAACATTAATTGTATTATAGTTAGGTTGCATTTTTATGCTAGTTAGTTGCATTTTTATCCATAAAACCCTAAAAATAAAAAAACCCTAGAAAAGCCCTAAAAATCGAAATAATTCAAATCTCCAAAAATAATCATGATTTTGTTTTTCTGGTTCACCCTAAAATTTCTCCCTAGTCTAGATTTATCTGCAGGTCTTGAAGGGTGTCCTCTTTTATTGCATAAAAACCCTAAAAATCTAAAAAAATCTTAAAAACTCTAAAAAGTAGAAAAAATGAGAACTCGAAAAATATTGCAAATTTGGAAAATGTGATCCAAGGAAAAGGTGCACCCTTCCTACTTCATACATAGATTCAAAAGGGTGTCATCATTCCTCACACTGCATAGGGAAATGTGAAATTGCCATATCTCACAAATCGTAGCCTATGTTTTGTTGGTGAGGCTCTCTTTGACCTCGTCTTGACCTTCTTGACCTTTTCCCACTGAGGGTGTGTTGCCAACTTTTTTGTACCATAGTTGGATTAGCTAAGGAGCCGCTAGTTGACAAACATGATAAATGTTTGTTTCCAGTGTATCAGATGATCCGCCTTTGTGTCTAGCCAGTTTTGGTTGGTCAGTTTTTGTTTTGAATAATTATGACCATGGCCCCGTAGGGTTTGTAATAAAATGTGCTAGTAGGGTGTTTTGAGCGGTTCGGTCTCCTAAGACGTAGAATTTCAACTAAGGTATTCCAGGGAGTTTTTTTCCCTTGACAATTATGCTTTTCCTATAGCCGAGTATAAATGACAAGGTTTTCTCCCACTTCCTCCAAAGCTGGAATGCCTGATTTTGAATTCTGGGCCTTGGAGGGTTATTAGAGTCCAACTGAGTATATATAAACCTACTAGACATTATTAGAATAGAGCATAGTTATGTCCTAAGTCACTAGGACCTTCAGAAAAAATTTCGATTTTTTTTTACCGAACGCATCAAAATTTTAATTTTTTAATTTTTCCTAAGTTTTTAATTAAATTTTTCCATAATTTAAATGGAAAAATTCAATTTGTAATAAGTTAGTCATCCAGAACCCGAATTCAATGATTAAAGGCTCTAACCATAAGCTAAAAAATCATTCTTGATCAGCCAGCTAGCCAAATCCAAGTTTCAGAAGTTCATTCGGCCTCATAATTAATAATTTCTCAAAAAAATCATTTACGGAGAAATTATTAATTAAAATATTAAAAATGAATATTTTGGAGAAAATAAAAAACTCTCCAAAATTAACCAAATTGAATAAAATAAAAGGCTAAATGACATGGCATTGGGCATTTATGATGATTGGATTTAACAGAACTCGGCTTCAGTCAGCATTCAGTGAGCATTAAAGATACATTCAGTTAGCAATCTTGTCATCTCCAACTAAACTCATGAATTGGATGATTTGGAAGGATGGGTTTGGTGTGATGATAATTACGGAGCTGTGTATTAAATGCAGACAGGGTTTTGGCACCTGGCATCTTCAGTTCACTCCTCCTTCAACCCTCACGCCTCCATCCTCAGGCTCACGCCCTCATCTCTGCAGTAGTGCACCTCCACACGTGTGGGTTTTTCAATCGTTGGATTTGGATGTTTAGGTTTGGAGTGGGAGTGCCTTGCCTAGGTGGAGGCCTCCCCTCGCTCTTAACTCTTCATCTTTAGGTTTGGACTCTTAGTTATGTGCCAGACCGGTTAGGTCAGGAGTTTTTGGTTTTAGAGTTTTGGTCTTCATTCATTGTATAAATAGAGACTCTTTCAGCTCTATCAGGGTGGATATTTTGTGTAGAGAAACTCTGGTGAAACTTTGTAAATGTTTGTTGCTTTTATGCAACCATTGGAATAAAATTAAGGCTTTGGAGGCTCATATGGTGTGACATTGTGGATGAATGCACTTGATGGATGAGGTGATGTTGTTTTAATGCTTCTCTTTCTTGTCTATTTGAGATTATGAATCTATGCTTTAGAAGGCTTCTGTAAGCACATAAAAACAGGTATTTGTGGTTTGCAAGTTCGCTGATTATTGCTTTACTTTTAGAAATTGAAAAGAAGCATTGTTTATTCAGTCATATTTCATGCTACTTTATATTTCAATTTGTGAACAATACATGATCTAATCCGTTGTTTGGCAAGTCTACGAGTTGTTATTTTGCAGATCAGTCCATCCAACAAAGCAGAAGTTCGAGCTCAGCTGCATCCTCTTCTCTTGGAGTCAAGTACAAACTTCCGGTAATTGCATGTTTTATGAGATCCAAGTGTCCTTAAAAGATCCACAGGTTTGATCATTTTCTCCTTACTTTTATTCATCTTTCAAAGTAAAAAATTTCTGATTTTTTGGGTTAAGCAAGGTTTGGATCTTAAGCTACTGATCTTTCACCAAACCGTGTTCTTTTTGGCTGTCATCTTTCCTCTTTTGCAGCCCTCTTTTGGCCCTAGTTTGCATCCCTCTTTCTCCTAGTTTGCAGCCCTCTTTTGGCCCTAGTTTGTAGCCCTCTTTCTCCTCTTTTGTAGCCCTCTTTAGGCGCTAGTTTGCAGCCCTCTTTCTCCTCTTTTGCAGCCCTCTTTTGGCCCTAGTTTGCAACCCTCTTTCTCTTATTTTGGCCCTAGTTTGCCCTCTTTTTGCCCCTTTTCTTCTCTTTTTCATAGCTTCTTCTTCTTTCTACTTTCCTCCATTTTCATTATAAAAGTTTAGTTTCTTCTACAATCAGTTATAGATCTATCTTGTTTCAATTTTTGGACTAACATATAACAAGTTAATGTTTAAAGCTCTTATATTTCAGGGAAGTAAAAAATAGCCCAAAGGCCATAAGCAAGTAATGGAATAAACAAAGAGCAAAAAGACCAAAACACCTCCCTCCTCACTCTTTCCCTTTCTCACTTTGCTCATTCAAGAAGAGACAAAAGGCATCAAAAATATTGTAAAAAGTTAATAAAAAGCGAGTGGGATTACGGCTCCCACACCCCTCTTCCCTCATTTGGGAGAAGCTTGTATCGTCCCTTTGTCATGCCTGTATTTTTTTTGTTTAATAAACTGCTAAATGTAGAATATGATAGAATAGTTTCATAATTATTAGAAGTTTGTTTTTTCATTAAAGTTGGATAGTTCATTTCTGATTAGTTTATCATTCATAAAATATAAAAAATAAAAAGTTTTCTTTGTTTATTTACTTAGTTAATGCAAAGTTTGTTTACTTTTTGATATAATTTTACTTACCCCCGTACTTTCTCGATTAGGGCCTAAAAAGCCAGAATGAGACTCTTGGGTAGTTTAGCTTTCTTTTTCTTAAAGTTTAATCAATTAATTAATTAAGTCTCTTGAACTTGTCATAACCCAAGTCAAGAGCACTCTCTATCGGAGAGCATAGTTAGACTTGCATATCCTTGCATTAGGTATTTAGATTAGCTAAGTCTCTTGAACCTTTGTCATAAGACAAGGTCAAGAGCGCTCTCTGTCGGAGAGTCTTAATTAATCGACTTAATAAAATTTGCAACTCACTCCGCCATAGTTAATTAACTTCGTTGTCTCCCTGCCGGAGTATGCTCTGATCGACTTGAAATCGGAGTACCCAGAAACGGCATTGGATTTTTAATCTTGCAAGAGAAACATAATAAAATTTAAACCCCATAACCAACGCACCGACATTGTAGGAAATTTCATAAGTTCTTCTTAGTAGAGGCACTGGAACTCCCCATTGTCTAAGCTTCTTAGCTAGCAGGTCAATTTTCGTGATACCAGCCTAGGATACTGGGCGGGCCGTCATGTCTCCAACGTATTAACTTAGAACATTTCCTCGGCTATTGAAAACCCTTCGCTGACACCATAAACAAGACCACCTAAAATATTTAAAATATACCAAGAGCACTTGCACAACATTACATCCACTAACTTTATTTCAAGACTTATATTTATTTCTTAAAGCATTGTAGAGCTCTGACTCCATAAAGGCACTGATCTTTTCATCTTTGCATAATTATTATATCTGGACCATTTGTCTTTGGAACATTTTAATTTCTATCTGTGAATGCATCTTTATAAAGTCTTGAATTATTGTTCATATTTTAATTCTCTTGATAGCAACATGGATTGCTTTATCTTATGCGTCAAGTTCATAATAAACAAACACATTTAATCACCATAACTCCTAAACAACACCCATCTGCATCCGCAACCTTTTAAAACACTTTAACAACTTAAGAGCCGTAGAAACTCTTTTGTAGGGACTACCCCCCTTGGCTTCGTTAGGAGTTAGCCTAAACGTAGGAGCTAGGAGTAGGTGACAGCACCTGGCTCTGTGCTTGCCCCCAAGGTCACACCTCTGCCACTTTCTTAAGTGAGGAGACAACTTTCGGAAGATTTTTACTGTTGGTGTGCAATTGACAGACAACAGGGTGAACCTTTCTGAGATGTTTCTTGGGATATGTGATATTCAATCGAATACATGAAATCATGTTGCATAATCTATGTTATCATTTGTGTTGGAGAAGTATTATATTAGGTTGATTTAACTTCTTTTTAGGTCAGATTGTCTTCTTTATTCATTTATTTGACTCCATATAAGGCATTGATCTATGCCATAAAGGTTGTTCGAAAGCATCTGTGTGGTGTTGATAGTATCTTAATTAGGGCTCTCCCCCAGGTTGAGGAGTTCCCAAAGTAGTTGAGAGATTGATCTAAGGTGGCATTGGGTTCCAATCTCTCCCATGCTTACCTTTCACTGGCAAGTACTCCAAGTTGTGCTACAAAAACCTAGAATGCTAGTTTGGATGGTAACACCCTGATATGATCATAAACTTAAAGGGGGTTATTCGTATGGTTCTAAGGTTCCACGGTGATAAATCTTCATGGAGGTGGAATACCCTAGTACTTTGACTCTTTTTGCAAGGTTTCACCATAATTGTTAATGTATTTCATATGGTTGGAGGCCTCTAATGTGATCACCCTAGGAGATATAAGGAAACTATACACATGGAGCACTTTTTTATGACATGTTAAACACCTCTTGATGAAGCACTAGCCTTGTACACACATGATACAGGTGATTTGGGGTTATTTGGCCTTGGCTTGACTTCATTTGACCATATAGGGGTCTAATATTTGAGTGCCCTAGCTCTTTTGCTTGATCTTACACTTGGAACTAGTTTATTTCAAGCTATTTTGGGGCTTTCCTTGGGGAACCCTCTCTCTTGGCACATGCATTGAGGCATGCATGAGTTGTATTATTATTTTACTACTTGAGAGGTTGACACTCTTCCCTAGGGTGTACCTCCTTTGGTTAGGCATGATGGCTTGGCATTAGGAGATAAGAAATCTAACCACCTTGGTGCTCTTTTCTAGGGTGCACTCTTCTTGGAGAATACTATATTATTTGTTGAAGGAAGATTTGACAACCTTGGCACATTCTCCAAGGGCACACTCCTAATGTTGGTTAGCATGGCACATATTACAAGAGTGCCTCAACTACTCAAAGTTATATTATTTCCTTGTCCAAAGATTGTTACAAGAGTTGGTTCACACATCATCTCTCTCACACGTGTGGAAGGTTTCTACACTTTGGGTGATGTGCCAGAAAGTTGGTTAAAAAAACGCCTTAGCTTCAAGGATTTTTGTTGAGGCCACACATGTGATGCACATCTATTATATTGTTTTCCTTGGAGAGCAACTCAATGATGATCAAAACCCTAATTCATCCACCCTGGGAGCTTTGTTCACAAATGAGAGGTTGTTATGAAGTTGGTTATAATCACATGTTCCTCAAGAATAACTGATACAATTTGGTTAGAGCCACATCTATGTACTCTCTCTTTTGAAGGGCACACTTGGTAAGTGATTATTTATCATTTGTTTAGTAGATTTTCTTGGGTCAAAACCCTAATTATTCCACTGCATCGAGCATATTCAACATATGGACTCTCCTCTCTTGAAGGGCACACTTTTGGAAGGAATTGTCTATTATTTCATAAAGAATATTGCTTGGTCAAATCACTCAAAGGAAGGGTGCACCCTACTTTCTTGGGCATTTTTAGAGGTCGTTCCTAGATAACTCATGATTTTAATATTGTTGAATAGTCTCAAATATTTAGTTAGATGAGAGATATTATTTTATTGTAAAGGAAGATTAGCAAGACTACATAAAAAGTAGTCCTTCATGTTTCATTTTTCATGGTTGAATTTGGGGGTATCTCCCCTATTGGGCTATTGTTGAAGATATTGAAGGCAATGCAAGCTAGGTACTTTGTGTGAGGTATAATGTATGTCATGTTTATTTGTTGAATACTATGGCTGATTTTCTTTTGCATTTGATGTGTGTTGAAGGGTTGAAACAATAGGTAGCATGATTCTTCATCAAGTTGATTGTACCATTGTGATGAAAAGATAAGTAGTGGTTTATTCCCGTTCATATTTCTTGGTATTTACTATTGGAAATGTTTAATGTGTAACTCACATCCTAATCAAGAGTTAGCTACCATATAATGATTTTCATTTCGTAAATACACCTTCACCAAATTCCAAATTTCACCATAATTAGGGTCATTCACAAAAGCAATTTATGGTTTAATATTCAACAAGATAAGTTTGTGATCTCCTTGATTAGGGTTACAAAATCACATAAGAGAATTCCCTTTCATTGTTTTCCTTGACTCCATATGCCCAATGGACTTGGCACTAGGTTTGGTCCACCCATCCATTATTTGTTAACCTGTACTACTACCACATGTTTTGCTAATCCACTCTTCCATTTTACCTTGAACTTAATGCCCAAGCTTTAGTAATTCTAAGATAAGGAAACCCCCCATGTGCTGGAGGAGAGCTAGCCATGCAAATTAAATATGTGTTGTTTCATATTTCTATTTGGATTTGGAAGTGGAAGATCTGTCATAATGGCAAGAAAAGCTAAATTTATAAATGTAATCAGGGGACAAAGTATTTGTTGATTCCAAATAAGGTATTAAACCTACATTACAAATATACCTCATGATAGAACGAAGGATATAGGAAGGAATATGATTTACAAAATCAAGTTCCCTTTGAATGAACTCATTTAGAGAAAAATAAATAATATGTACCTAGATTGTCGTCCAAACTTGCGTTCAGGATCAGCAAACTTCTTATATTTAGCACCACCGCGTTCGACATAAGTCAACAAAGTGCCTCCAATTTGACACATTACCACCACAACTTTTTTTTTGTCCCCTCCAACTGCATCCATAGCCTGGTTGAAAAACTCAGGATTGCGCTCTATACAATAGAAAGTAACATATATGATAGTTAGATCCCAAAGACACATTTCACAATATAAAACACATGTATGTATCTATTTCCTATCAGGACCAACAATATACAAATTAAAAGAGAAATTATTTTTATTTAACAACTTAAAGATAGCTTTGACATGTAAAGATGTTGAGATTTAAATTGCATACAACTACCACCATATTTAACTAACAGTTTTAGAATGAATTCTAGATTACTAATGTGTTTTACAAGATAGAGAGAACCTTGTCATGCAACAAAATTCAAGAGGGATATCATAAATGCAATTAAAATTACAAAATGCTAGATTTTCTTGGCAAACAACTGACATATGCAACATTTTACACTATTGCTCTTTTTTACCAATTACAAGTAAACATCTAGCAAGCTCCTAACACATTTTCTTCATGAGATCTTCTATATTGTAATTTCTGCAATTTACATTTTATTGCTCTGTTTTACCAATTGCAAGTAAACATCTAACAAGCTCTCCACTTGTTTTCTTGACAAGATCTTCTACACTGCAATTTCTACAATTTACGTCCTATTGCTCTTTTTAAGAAATTGCAAGTAAATATCTAGCAAACTCTCCACTCATTTTCTTTACAAGATCATCTATACTGCAATTTCTAGTTTTAATGTATTTTTCTCCAAATAATAAAACAAGGAAACCTGTTTGGCTTATAAAATACAAGCTCTTTAAAGCTTTGAAAAGTGTGATTTAACTTGTAATACAGAACATACGTGCAAAACCTTTAAAAAAGATCATATGGTTTTCATGCACACGATTGCAGGAGTATTTAGCAGTCCGACAATACGAGACCAAGTTGTGAAGCGACTAAGATATATAATAAAGTTTGCATTATACTTTATACAGTGTTATTTGTTTTATTGATATTAAATGGTTAAGTAAAGTAGGTGGGACAAGTATAGCGTTATTTATTTTATTATTATTAAATGGTAAGTCAATTAGGTGGGACAAGTACGGATCTCTCTCATTCTACATAATCATTTGAAATAAAATGGTATTCCATGTCTCTTGTGTATTCATTGTTTAATATGTTATCAGAATACTCGATTAAAAAATTATTAGATATTATTCATGGATATGAAGAGCAACATAGATCCAAAAGGATTGAATGTTTAAACTTTAAACCAAGACACAAAATTTCAAACAAAGTCATAAGAGATTTTCTATTTGGAGAGCTATGAAAATATAAAAAAAAGAGCATTTGAGTTTGTCAAAGTTTTGACATTAGTAATATGTTGCAATATGTTGCACCCGAACGGTTCCTCGAGTTCCGGGAACTTGTTCCAGAAGCCCCCGCGATCAAGGGAGCTTAGGAACGAGTACGAAATGTTCCAAAATCAGCAGAACTTTCAGGGCACGTCCATCTTAAAAAATCGGGAGCTCGGGAACCTGAATTTTGTAGTTCTGCCTTTTGGGAGCTGGCACACGCTCCTTGTTTTCCCAGGAACGCCCACTCGCTCTTCGTTGAGTAGGAACGCCCCCGTTCCAAAATATGTGGGGCCCAAATTACCATGGTTCTCTCCAAATTTTGGCGTGTGAATTCACTGAAATCACTCTGGCCATATTCCTAAGCCTAACAGAGCCCTGAACGCTGCTATATTCATGCTCTGTTTGTGCTTGTGTAATCGTGTTCTATTTGTGTCCGAGTGTGAGAAAGTCCAGCTGAGTAGTGTGCTGGGTGTGAGAACCGAGCCTAGGTCTGAGTAGTGAGAAAGTCCAGCTGAGTAGTGTGCTGGGTGTGAGAGAGTCTGTCTAAATTAATCTGAGTTGAGTTGAGCAAAGGCGTCGGATTGTAAAACGCATTAGATTGTTGTTGGATTGTTGAGCTTGGTGTGCACTGTCAGATTGCTAGGCAGGCTCAAAACTTAACCCACGTCGCTTAAGAACCTTCCTGAATGGTTGACCGGCGGATGAGGCCTCAAATCGTGACTCACGGGATTCAAAATTCAAATCATTGGCTTAATAAATTTATAAGGTTGCACTTTATACTGTAGTTTATAGATTATTAAATGTTGGAGTAATTTCAATTTATAAATTAATAAATATGTATAGGCAAACAACTTTCGCGAGGTGGAATGACTTCGAAAACAAAAAATGCATATTTTTTATTGCCATATACTATATTGTGACTTGTGTATAAATTTATAACACATTTTTTTTATTAATAATTATAAATTTGATTTTATTAAATTATTATATAATTATTTATATTATATAGATATCTATGCTCTTTCCCTTTTAAATTTCTTAAATTAAATCAAACGAAATAGCCGCTTTTTATTTTTTATTTTAGCTCCAATCGCTACAGTAAAGAGATTGCCCAAGGTTAATAGTGACTGCCTCAGGCCCTTATTTTAAATTATTTGAGTCATCATTGAGACTTTTCTTGGAAGCTTCATTGTACTTATCCATGTTGTTCCTTTTTTTCAATTTTTGCAAAATCACTGAATTGATATTAATAAATTAATAATCAGTCTGATTTTACAGTCATAATATAGTCTACATTGATTTTACACAATTATAATATAGTTCACTTTAAGAATTTATATAACTTTTTTAAAAATGTTTGTGAGGTGGTTCACCATTTGTTAGAAGGCTAATCCACTTGTCATATTGGCACAATATTACAATCATTCATAACTCATACATTACATAGAGGCTCAACAAGAGCATAAATGTCACTTATAAGAATTGAACCTAGGTGGGGAGGGTAACATTCATTCCTCTCAACCACCCAAGCTACAACCAATGGAGTAAGAATTTATATAACTTGCCAATTATATATTATATATTATTCATTGAATATATAGCATGCATTAAATGACAATTACAATATGCATTAACAAAAGCCAAGAATACTCAACCACCCAAGCTGTACCAATGGAGTACGAATTTATATAACTTGCCAATTATATATTATATATTGTCCATTGAATATTTAGCATGCATTAAATGACAATTACAATATGCATTAACAAAAGCCAAGAAGCAAAACAAATTTGCACATACATAGAAAAAAAATCGTGCCTTAGATATGCTTGACCAATAGGTGTGAGAGCCCTAATCATTCTGAAGATAGACACCATAGTTCAACAGACTCACATGAAACACGTTCTCACAATTAGTTTGCCCTGAGATGTTAATTTACTTCCAGGACCTACATAATAATTTTTCATTCTTTAGCTGCAACAAATGATATTGGTGTAGATAACACGTTTTTATTCTCTAAAAAAAAGGAATTTAAATGGTAAAATTCCAATCTTAATTGAGAGCAGTAAACAACAATGCTTGTTCTATTTTTTTCCTAAAAATGAAAAATGTTAAGGCATAGAGTAAATTTGGAAAAATAATTCCTAGGATATTTTTAGAATTGTTGAATATTGCACACTGATATTAGAAGTGGAAAATACCATACAACCCTTCTAAAAT
The DNA here is from genome assembly GCA_001517045.1 of Pseudotsuga menziesii. Classification (NCBI taxonomy): domain Eukaryota; kingdom Viridiplantae; phylum Streptophyta; class Pinopsida; order Pinales; family Pinaceae; genus Pseudotsuga; species Pseudotsuga menziesii. The sequence goes on from LPNX010847967.1 coordinate 135,814, forward strand.
AAAACCACAAGTCTTGATCAAAATATGTTCATAATTTTAGCATGTATGAAGACATATTATGACCTGTTAGCACCATGTTACCTCTCAAACTAGCATGTTCAGTTAAAGTCTCAAAGAAGCAAACTAGTCGAGGAGAACCAAAGAGGAAAAGCCAATGTAACCACACTGATCCCCTGCCAACTTTTGGTTGTCTCTTCTCCAACTCAAGGGTGTTAGTCCCTAAGATAGCATTACTAGGGAAAACACAATGATGAGAAAGGTGATGTGAAGAGGTTTCCCCAGCAAAATAGTTTCTTTTGTGGTATAGGAATATGTGATAGGTGATGGGAGGATAAAGGGGGACAACTCCAAGAACCAGTGCCAATCCAATCAAGGGAAAATGGAGTCAAAGGATCACTAATTAAGCCTTGTCGAATAGGTCACCAAGAGAAGAGAATTGCATAAATTAACCCTAGTCTACTTGGTGGATTGAAGATGAATTAGGGTTTACAAGGGAAGGAATCAAATTAAGTATCCACTTCCTTCCATGCTTTACTAGTGCACCCTATATATAAAGTGAAGAGGCAACACATAAATCCCATATAAATAAGATGGCAAGAATGATGAAGTCGAACTTAACTTACAACATTTTTCTCCAACTAGATAGTATTATCCTTTCAATGACCCAAACAAAGCATAGAAATCCTTTGGCAATGTAAAACACCCAACAATCTTTCAACCATGAAGCTCCAAGCAAGAGAGATGCACCACACATGAACAAGAAGGAAATTGTTAAGACAAAATTTACTCAATGAAAAAGATATGTCAATTAGACTCAATATAGAGAGAACTCCAAATATCCAACCATGAGTATAAATGAGGAACATGCGCTCTTTTATAGGAGAGGAGTTAACTTCCTTTACAATAAAATAATAAGAGGAGTTTAACTTCCTTTATAATCGTTAAATCTTAGATCTATCCTAGGGCGATGTAAACAATGATAACCTCCATTAAACCTTAACAAATTATAAGGATATCCATAATGTGAGGTGGTCATGCCACATGTACAATTTCCAAGATACATAAGGCCCAAGAAGGAGGGAATCTCCATCAAATGGGGAAAGACAACAAATACACATCCCAAACATAACCTCAAAAAGCTCTCCAAAAGGTAGCTCTCTAAGGAAAATCCCTAAATAGGTGGAGCACTTCCTCAATAAGGTGAACACTCTCCCTGAAAAGGCTTGATCCAAAGTCCGTTTTGGTGTGGGGATGGTTGTTTTCACACTCAAAGCATCCTCTTTACCCAAATACCATTTTTCCTATGTATTGGGCGACCAAATCATTTCATAAAACATTATTTCTCTAACGGTGCGTCAAAACAACAATTTAATGCTAATCATGCGACAAATTGGCACAAAAGTCGAAGTTTGAAAAGTAAAAAATTACTTGTTCAATAGGTGGGGTGACATGGCAAGGGGGTCCCTCATGAATTAGCAACTTCATTCAAGTGCTAAACCTCAAACTTAGGATATATTTTTAAGCGTTACAAATCATATGATTGGTGGATGATGCCATCCTCATTGAACTCGCACGAGTGGTGTTTGTATTGGCAATTTGGGAGATGGCGAATTGGTGGAGTGAGGTCGCCTACCTCATGGGAAGTGGAGCCTCCTCCATAATCGCCACTCCACTTCAACTTTGGTCTATCCCTTAAATCACTCTTGCAACTCAACGCGAACTCCGACTGCATCTCAAATGGTGGTTTCCCCCCTGTTAAGATCCAATATGCTAACATAGTATTCGATTCAATTTCACAACAATAGCATATACAAGGTCACTAAAAGAAACACAATCACAAGATAGACACAAATTTATCCTGGGAAACCCTCTAGGGGAAGAAAACCCAGCAAAACTTATGTTATCACCAAACTTATAGTTGCCTCTATGTGGTGGATCCAGGATGGGCAGTAGAGGGACAAGCAACTAAAGAGGTGGAACCAAGATTGCCTCGACTCCCAAATGGATGGTTGTCACGCCAATCGAGGCAATATTCACTTAATGTTGTCTTAGCCCAAGACAACAATGGGGGAGACCCAGATCTATTCCCGATAGGAGAGATCAGACCTAAACACCAAATCAGATCAAATGGACTTGAAGTTCGGAAGGTGTAAGGTGGAGGAAACCCTAGATCTATGGATGACGTCACTAGGTGAACTAGGGCTTGGATCAAGGTTTATGAGATGTGAAATTTGATCCAAATTCAAGACACAAGTGACCTATAAACCCAATACTAGATCCAAATCAAGGTACTAGCAAAAGATGAATATATCCACTGCCTTTGGAAATGTGACCAATGCAGGGAGGGTAAAAACAGGATTGGGGCTATCTAGTACCCAGGGATAGACTCGAAAGAAGGTATGACAACGTCAAAGCACCCAAGACACGAGAAAAAGGTAAAAATGCAGAAGAAAGAGGAAAAAAGAAGGGTAGTGCTAGGGTTTGAAGATCAGTTCCTTGGGATTTGGGTCAATGGAGTCGCTTTTAGCCCAACGCTGAGGAATACCCCCTAAGGGTTTGACTCGATCTACAAAACCCAGAAATGGTTTGCCCCGAGATCAAGCGGTTTGATCTATAATATTTTTTCATTTTTAATATTTAGGGTTTCAAGATGAAAATGGAGATGCCAATGGATTGAAATCTAGAAAAGAAATACTAACCTGTAGATCTTACCTGGAAAACCTTGAAGATGCTGTGATAGTGATGATCTAGGTTGTCCCGATCAATTTGAGAAGATTTGAGGGAGTTTCTATGTCCAACCTTTTGCCCAAAAAAGCCACTGCGCCTTCTCTCCTGCATAACAAACGTCAACCATATCAGATTTGTTACGTCATGAGAAAAGAACAAATGCTACAGAAAAATAGCAAGATGAAATCATAGATCACATTGATACTAATGAAAACTTCCTGATACAAAACGCATCCAAGACAAGCGAGTTGAGGAACCCCTGCAAAAACGCCCAAGTTGAAGTCGCCCTCCTGTAGACAAGACAATGTTTCTCGAAAAACATATATATCTCACAACAAATACCCAAATGCTAGGAAGCAATAGATTTTCCAATCACCATCTAAGAACACCAGATGCAAAGGAGATCCAAAAAATTTCCACAAGAATAGTTTTCTATTATCCAGANATAAGAAGCTCTCTCCTTTAAATAGGAATGAGAGAACCAAAATCATAACCACTTTTCAAATGGGTAGCTAAGATTAAAAGATTAAAATGTTCTAATCAACGGTTGAGATGAGCTCAACATAGAGTACGTGGATCAATACAATAATATAATATAAAAATGGACCAAATCACCCTAGGAGAGGGGATCCTACTCAATAAAAAATAAATAAAGATCACGATGGGTCCAGGGAGTGTTAACTAACTCTCCTAGTGTGTCCCCATGGCACAATAAAATAATGTAATTTTTAAATGCCAAAATAATGCCTTTTTGAGGAAATCGTGAGCCTCCAAAAGCTCCAAAAAATAATAAATCATGCCGGAAAGATGGATGTGGGTCCATCCAAGTGTTGAAACTGTTGGAGGAGTGGAAGACATCACTCTCATCATCAAAACTCATCCCATGCCATTTCCTTGCCTCAATAGCCCAAATCGAATTCTTCAGTAGCCATTTTATTTATTTTAATTCTGCCTCAGGAAACGTGATATGCCCAAAACTGCCTCCTAGGGTACCTGTGTTATCCAACTCGGCCCACCATGCTCCCTCGGAGAAGGGTAATATGGTAAAAACAAGTGGCTGGACTAACCCCTCCTCATACAGCTCCCTAGGAGATCCAAACAAATCATCTCTCTGCTCAGACAGGCCATCCAACATGGCAAAACTGCACCAGAATGGTACACTGAGCCGAATCATCTCTGCAACTGCCTGAAACTAAAAGCAAGCTATCTCATTGGACTCAAGGAGTCCAAATACATCTAAGGTGCATACTCATACACCCTATATGTCTCTGCATGATCATCTATAATATCCAATATACCTAGATAGACAAAATAATAATCTATAAATGACCACATAATCAATAATATAACCCAGGCTAACATCCATCCATTGCAAGTGTTCAAAGGCTAAAACATGCTCTACAAATCATTCAAGTAACAATTATAACAAGTAGCGATCACTTCACTGGCGGTCTATCAACCAAATATATAGAGTTCCATTTATTAATTATAACTCAGACCAGACTTTCAAGACCATACTCACTTCATAGTTGTAATCAATTTGCTAGTGAAGGGTGAAGGCTAAAGTTTAAAAGGCTAGGCCAAAGGGTGACCACCAACTCAACACTGTGACACTTTGGATATGGAAATGGGATACTCACTCTAGCATATGACGAACACGCAACAACATAGGTGATGGCAGTGTCTCACAAATGGATAAGTTATGTTCAGAGGTGCTTATTCACCTTGACAAATGCTCACTATCCAAATCAATACAAGTAAGGCCAACAATCCTTAGATATAACTTTAGGAATGATTGTTTTTTTGGGCCTTTGATTTTCCATAGCCTTGGTCCATGCATTTATTACACAGATTTTTATTATTTTAGGCTTCATGCATTCATGTATGTTTAAAAGCACTACTTTTCATGAATGTTTTAAGATATTCATTTCATTATACTTTGTTATCACATATATAGTAGCTGGGCTACCATCTTTTATTTTTCAGATACAGTACGTTTTTTAGCCAGATCTCTTACATATGAGATGCTGAGATGAGCAGTTTTGTCAGATCATTACTTTATTTGTGGACTATTGTACTCTCCCATGTCAAAACTAAGACTCAGGACACTCAAATTTGAGGACTGATGTAACCATTGAGTCATTTACAGAGCAGTTATTGATGCCCAGATTTATATCAGTACTTTCTCATTGGACAGATGATTGCTCAGATGGATTATATGCATGATTATGGCTCAGCTTTTATTATATTGTGTTATGGTTATCATTGCTCTTATACTCATCTTTGTGACATGTATTAACATGTAGTGTCTTGATCTGGCGGTCATAATTATATGGACTTGGATGTATCTGTATTATATATTGATGTCCCTACTTAGACTTGGAAGTTCTCATTGGTTTTACCCTCCTTAGGGAAAATAGAGGTAGTCATTCCCACCATTGTTTTGGCTTGCTAATGTTGGCTTCATCTTTCACTGTCTCCACCCATCCATTTCCTTACAGTTTTGTTTTTAACCCGACTTACTACTTGACTTGTGGCATGGAGGACCTTTTTCCCCACTAGAACCTTTGTTGGACAAACCCCCCTGTTTATATTGTGTCTCGACTCTGAGTTGGTGACAGAACTTGCCTTTGGTGAGTTGGATTGTATGCCTAAATCATTCTGGTCGATTGTCCCGATGTTTGGCACTATGCAGAACTCCCCTTAGTCACTTGAGATGTTGTTGGCTAAAACTTAAAGCTCATGTACTACTTATATTGGAAATGTTTATATGCGCCCATGGAAAATGAAAATGCTAAAACTGTGTTTCTTAACATATGTGAAAAAGGGCAAGAGCAATGAAATGCTAAAATACTCCTCGAAGGGTATAAGAAAAGGTCCAAAAAAGCAATGGTTAAATATATGCTATACCCAAATATTGCTAACCTTATAAATTTGAAAATGTCCTAGATGAAAGCTGCAATTAGCTGTGCTTTTAAGCACTAGTGAAGTCCCCCAAAAAAAATATGGGCCAAAAAGGCCATGGAAATAAAATTGAGGATCCTAATGAAACTGGATCGAACTTGATGTAGACATGATGCCTAAGTTGAATAAGCATTCTCTAAACAACTCAACCATTTGTGAGGCATTGTCATTCCCTGTGTTGTTGTTTGTACGGCATTGGTTATAGTGAGTATTCCCCTTCCATATCCAAAGTGTCATGATGTTAAGTAGGAAGTCATCCTTTGCCTTAGCCTTGTCAATTTTATCCTTCACCCTTCACTAGCAAATTGACTACAACTATGAAGTGAGTATAGTCCTGAAAGTCTAGTTTGAGTAATATTAAATAAAGCCCTATATATGTATTTGGTTGATGTACCGCCATTGAAATGACTGCTACTTGTTGTGATTGTTGCTTAAATGATTTGTAGAGCATGTTTTAGCCTTATAGCACTTGCAGCAGATGGATGATAGTCTGAGTTATATTATTGGTATCTGGTCATTTACAGGTGATTATATTGTCTACTAAATATTGTTGATGATCAGGCAGAGACCTGGAAAGGGTATGAGTATACACCCTAGATGGATTTGGACTCTATGAGTCTAATGAGACGGTTTATTTTCAGTTCCGGGCACTTGCAAAGATGATCAGGCTCATTTTAATTTTCTGATGCAGTTTTGCTTCACAAGATGATGTGTTTGAGCAGGGAGATGTTTCATTTGGATCTCCTAGGGCGTTGTATGGGCATAGGGGGTGCAACCACTTTATTATACCATAGTACCCCCATCCTAGAGAGCCTGGTGGGCTTAGTTTGACAACGCAGGCACCCTAGGAGGCTGTTTTGGCAGGTTCACATTTCCTGAGGCAGATTAAAAAATAATTAAATGGCTATTGAAGAAATCGATTTGGGTTACTGAGGCAAGGAAATGACATGGGATGAGTCATGATGATGAGAGTGATGTCCTCTGCACCTTCTCGAGCAGTTGCAGCACCTGATTGGGCCCACACCTATTTTTTGGGCATTTTTATATTATTTTCTAGAGCTTTTTGGAGGCTCACGATTTCCTCAAGGAGGCACAAAGTCAAAGAATTAAAATATTATTTTATTTTATTGTGCCATGGGGCACCCATAGAGAGCTAATTAACACTCCATGGACCCACCATGTGCTTCATTTATTTCTTGTTGAGTGGGGTACCCTCTTTATGGATGATTTAGTCCACTTTGGTACTTTATGGTTATATTGATCCATGTGTTGTATGTTGAGCTCATCTCAACCATTGATTAGAATATTTTATCTTTTAATCTTAGCCACTCGTTTTGAAAGTGGTTAGGATTCGGTTATCATTGTGGTTCTTTCATTTCTATTTAAAGGAGAAAGCTTCTCATTTGTAAGGGGTCTTTGGCTCTTGGATCTGATTAATAGAAATATTTTTTTTGTGGATATTTTCTGGATCTGCTTTGCATCTGGTGTTCTTCAATGGTGATTGGAAAATCTTTTGCTTCCTAGCATTTAGAATATTTTGTGAGATCTATACTCTTTTTTGGGGATCTTTGTCTTGTCTACAAGAGAGCGACTTCATCTTGGGCATTTTTGCAGGGGGACCTCAACTCGCTTGGACTGGTTTCGTCTGTGACAGGGGTTTTTCACTAGTTTCATTGTGATCTATGATTGCATCTTGTTACTTTTTTGTAGATCTTTCTTTTCTTTCATGATACGACAAATCTGATATTGTTGACATTTGCTTGTGCAAGAGAGAGGGCGCATTGGTCACTTGGAGCACAACGTTGGTCCTAGAACTCACTCATATCTTCCAGAATTGATCCGGATGGCGGGGATCATCATCAACAAGGCATCTACAAGCATTTCCAAGTAAGATCTAACAGGTAGGTCTCTTCTCTTTCAGATCTCAATCCATTGTACCTTCTTTTCTTCAATTTTCTGAAAAAACTCCTAAACAATAAATATCTAAAAAATATTTAATCGAGGAACTGCTTGATCTTTGAGCAAACCATTTCTGGGTTTTGTAGATCGGGCATCCTCCTCAACGCTGCCCTAATTCTGACTTTTTGACTGCTCAAACCCCAGGGCCCCACTAAAAATTTGACTTTTTGCAGTGTTGACTTTTTCCAGAAAATAATTACATGGGTGTGTAGATCAGGTCTTCCTCATTCCAAAACACCCCCAATGCTGAGCTAATTCCTGCTAGGTTGCAGTGGATCTGAAAAACTGACTTTCAACATCCTAGCCTCCATCAGATTTTGACTTTTTCCGATCTGATTTTTCCTGAAATTTTCTGACTTGGGTTCGTAGATCGGGCCATCCTGATCTCATTTCCACTCCAACGTTGAGCTGATAGTCTCTCGGTGGCTCTAGATCTGCAGTTCTGCCTCTCCAAACCTTAGCGCTAGCCCTCCTTCTATTGATTTCCCTGTAACCTGAATCTTCCGGGCCAAATCTTTTTTTGGGTCCATAGATTAGGGCATATCCCAGGTGGGTTCACTTTAACGCTGTGCAAATACTGATTCCATTACCCAACGCTGAACATGCACTGATCTCCAAGCATAGCACTAGCCCTATCTTGACCTCTTTCCCCCGAAAGTTGACCATTCTTTGATAACTCAAGTAACTTGATACTTTCATATCTTTCACTGAGTCTATCTCCTTGGTCCTAGACAGTCCCAACTCTGTCCTTGCTCACCCTGTCTCAGTTACATTTTCAAAGACAGTGGTCATCTTCATCAGCTGCTAGTAACTAAACCCCAGAGATAGGGTTTCCATTTACCTTACACTTTACGTACCTCAAAGCCACATTTGATTTGTTCTGGTGTTTAGGTCTGATCTCTCCTGTCGAGAGTAGATCCGGGTCTCCCCTGTTGTTGTCTTGGACTTAGATAACATAAAGCGAAGACTGCCTTGATTGACGTGACAACCATCCATTTGGGAGTCTAGGCAGTCTTGGTTCCACCTCCCTAGTTGCTTGCCCCTTTACCATCCATCCTGGATCCATCATACAAAGAAAACTACAAGGTTGGTGATAACATACTTCAAAGCCAATTTCATTAGGCTTGCCTTGCATTCATGTATGTTTAAAAACACTACTTTTCATGAATGGGTTTTTTCATAAGATATTCATTTCATTTCCAAATACATTGTATTGATGGTAGCACTACTTGTTTCAGGTTTAGCCAACACAGCCTAGGCAACTCAGAGCCGAGACACAAATAAACAGGGAAGCTTGTCCAACAAAGAGGCTCTAGTGGGGAAAGGTCCTCCATGTCACAAGTGAAGTAGTAGGTCGGGTTGGAAACATACCTAGAAGGTAATGGATGGGTGGAGACAGTGAATAATGAAACCAACACTAGCAAGCCAAAGTATGGTGGGAATGACTATCTCTATTCTCCCTAAGGAGGGTAAAACCAATGAGTATGGATCAAGAACTTCTAGGTCTGAGTAAGGACATACATACATAATATCAATACATCCAAATCCACATATTTATATGACCGCCAAATCATGACACTAGATGCTAATGCATGTCACAAGAATGAGTATAAGAGCAATAATAACCATAACACAAGATAATATAAGCCGAGTCATAAACATGCAAATAATCCATCCGAACCAACATTTGTCCAATGAGAGAACACTGATGCAACTCTGGGCACTAATAACTGCTCTGCAAATGGCTAAATGACTACATTAGTCCTCAAATCTGAGTGTCTTAAGACTCAGTCATGGCATGGGAGAGTACTAAGTCCATTGATCAAACTATAATCCATCATAAATCCTCATCTTGGCATCTCTTATGTAGGGGAACTGGCTGAAAAGTGTAGTGAAATATGAAAAATAGAATATGGTAGCCCAGTTACTATATATGTGATAACATCTGGCTCCAGCTGGGACAAGTGCTCTGCTGAATAGAGCGCTTGAGAACCTCAGAATCTCTGGTCCTCACACCCTACTAGCATCCTCGATCCATCCTTCCAGCTCTGCAACTGCTGCCAAAATGTCACCAACTACCTGCAAAAATGTCCAGAGCTATACCAAACTCACAGGCCAGTCGTCAGAACACTGTGTGGATAAAATAAAATACTCAAATTGAAATGCATGAAACTGAAAAGCATAAAGTAAATCTAATCTATAACCATAACTTTTAAGCAAAGTTTGATTTTATTGTGCAGGAAAAATGCTAAAACCGAAGACTACACTAAGAGCTTTGAAAAGCAAGCTTCAGGCAAAGAAAACAAGGTGCAAGACTGGCAGGTTACACTACTGCTTAGAAAGGGCTTATTCAGGTTCTACCTACTCTACCCTACTAGGCAAGACAAGACTTAAGGCTAAGTGAGGTTAGGGATGTAACCCCTTAAATCCCTTTGGTTGATAGGAAGTAAGATCTGTCGTCCAATACCAGTAGCAAGGAAACACATGTCACCTATGCAACGTTCAACAGTAAAAGGTCCAACCTAAATGTCGTTAGCTTGCCCTAATCTAATATGCAGTAAGTGGTTCGGGATAAGAACTTGACTTCCTGTAGGAAATTTGCTCCTATTCACTGATTCAGGAACAACTTCAATGTTATGTATAGGCATGGGATGGACTTCAGTAAGGTTTCGTGGTTGCGGGGTGATAATCCTTGAGCTCCTCCTGGGAGGAACTGCATCAAATTTGGGTGGACCACCATCAATGGGAATATCTACCCTACCAACTAGGATCTCTCTAATCTCTCTCCTTGTCTCCTGGATACTCTCATTAGGCCTTTCTTTAAGAGGATACATTACATGTTTGACAGTTTCCCCTACAGTCCAGAAGTTTCTATCTCCCTCCAAGGGATGGGGCAAATGGGATATAGCAGTACTATGGCTAGAGCCTTCCCCTGTAGGAACATAAATATGCATACTTTCTAGCTCGGTTGGAACTACTTCTGATTGAGATGCCAAAAAACTAGGAATGTGAGAGAGATCATGATTATGAAGACTAGATGACTCAGGTGGCAGAAGAAAATTAAGGATGAGAGGATATGCAGATAAAACATTATTTGGAGAAACCGAAGGAGTCTAGAATATAGCAAGATTGTTAAGATTAAATTCTCCTTCAGGTGCATCGTTACTTAAAGCATCCTCTTCCTAGCTTAGAGAATTATTATGGACTTGAGCTAGATTCTCGTCTTCTAAAGACAAATGAGATAATGACCCAGCCACTTCAGAATAATGGGAACTATTTGCTTCATCACCAGCCTCTTCTACAACAGCTAACTCAAGATGGTTTTCCCATGGGTAAGCCTCTGTCTTTCTCTCTCTCTATTATGGTTAATTAAAGCAAACCATTCATTTACTCTACGATGAATCCTTCCTGGCATCATCAATTTCATCAACTTCAAGTGTAGGATTCTCGATTATTTGATATTGATTACTGCATTATTTTGTTCTTGAGCTTGAGGTTGATTTTAGTTTCTTCTCAACTCTTCCAACTCCTCCGGACATTCGTTCCTAAGCATTTCCAAATTAATTCTCCTATAAATTTCAGCTATCTATTCTTCTTTAAAAGAGGGATCAAAATCTTCCATTGCCATGAACATGTTTTCGGGTTGCCCATATTCCTAAACTTCATTTTCATCTTCCAAAATATTAACTTTAGCATTATTCAACAATTCATCTCCATATGTGTTTTTAATCCCTTCCTCAAAAGTCTCCAAATGCTTTTCATAACAGGGTTCCCTATTAATCCTAATCAGAGCACCGTCAGAGTTTGGGACACAAAGATACAATAAGTCCATCATGAGGTATCCACCTAGACCAGCTGCCCACTTCCTAGATAAAAGCATTCCATATGCTGGGGGCAAATCAATAACAACTACATCCATCATAGTGGAAATGTCTGAGCATGCAAATAGATCAGCCTTAAAGTTTTTGATTAAACCATAGGATGGAACTCGCCTCGAGTCTATGCCACAAACATTCCCATAAGGCCGAGTCACTTCCAATCCCATTTCCTTCATGACATGTAAGGGCATCACATTCATCGCTACTCCAGAATCCAACATGCAATTATGCAGGAGCATATTCTGAATGTGTAAGGTTAGGTAAAAGGGAGGGTGACCCCCGTTCTTTCTCTCGTTAATAGTAGACTAGATGTTGACAGGTGGATCCCTTTCATCTTTGCTAGGTAGCGCCCAACTAGGGCTCTGTACATGGCTGGTTTCTAAGACAACCTCAGGAGTCTTCTCTTAGCCAATGCCATCAAAGAACTCCTCTGCTTGGCTTCTTACTGAGGGTACTTTCATCAATTCAGTGACAGGGATATTACACATTATCTTGCCTAGCTCTTTCTCTATGTCAATATTCAAATTAAAATCTTCTACGGCAAGGTCTTCTTCTTCCTTTTTATCTTCATTAATTTCTTTGTGTTTGTCTAGGAAAGAAGGCTGGGGATCAACTCTCTGTTTATAGATTCTAATCTGTGGTTGTTCCTTTGTTTCAGGGATATCTATGGCACAACATGAGGGACTGGGTTCATTAATGAATTCCTCTTCTTGCTCCCATGGCTCTTCTTCCCGGAGAATTCTTCCAAACCCATCATCAAAAGATAAGTCATTAATAAAATTGATGTTGTTTGGTTGGTCATCAGGGTAGTTGGTGTCAGACGGTTCTTCTTCGTTTTCATCACACCAATTCACATTCTTCCTCTCAGAACTTTCTAGATACTCAGGTCGTCTTCTATTGTCATCTCCCTTAGCCCTTCTATTATTGTTCCCGTAGGGCTTAGGGCCATAAGGGTTTCTATGCCTCTGAGGATCATGAAAACTAGTGACACTTTTTGTCAGGACAGTTAGTTGTCTCATCATCTCTTGCATGGTTTCTAACGTGTCTTTTGAATCCTTTGGCTCATTCAGAGGTTCCTTAGGCTTTCATAGCTTAGGGTCAGATCTGGAAGTGGCTGGGGTAAATTGGTCGAAAACGTTTTGCTTACCCATAGATGTCGCATTCTGCTCAGCCATCTTTGCATTAAATTGGGAAATCTTCAAGTCATTGGGATTCTTATCCTTTAAGTAATATCCCAGCCAACCTTCAAAAGAATTCAAATAATGAATAACAATTGCTTGGTCCTTGGGTTTAATTTCGTCTAGGATAGTTCCTACAGTCTTGTCAAATCTTATGTTAAACTCATGGACTGTTTCATTTTCCCTCTTCTTGATGTAAGAGGAATTTCCCATCTAACTTGTGAGACTAGTCACTATTTAGTTTTGCAACAAAATTATCATACCCATTGATGGATTAGGCAGGAGATCTGTCAAACCACTTTCGTACATCTCCTTCTAGAGAATGCAGAAGGCCCCTCATGAACATATCTTCATCAAATGCTCCATATGCTTCCATATGTTCCCATAATTTGTCAATGTGATCTTTAATGGCGATAGTTGATACTCCATCAAACTTGGGAACCTTTTCAAAATATTTATCAGGCATGTCATGGGGGACCCTTGAGATCAAGGAAAAATCTAAAGGAGATGGCTTAGCTTTCCTTCCAAAAATCCCAGGGTTTTGTGAAGGAGGAACATTTTGATTTCCACTAGTGTTTGTTCTGGCCATTGGATTAGATGAAGTTGAAGGAGATCCTATAAGATGACTTGGGAAGGCAGTAGGACTAGAAATCTTCCAAAAGAAGTTTGACGAGTTTTCCTTAATTTGTCTGCGGTTCCTCGTGTAAGTTGTGGGGATGTCTTCAGGATTGACAGGACGTTCTAAGAACTTAAGATTAATACGTTGGGTACGGTCCACAGTAGAGTCGCGAGGTGGAGTCACCAGGTGAACCACACAAGTAATTCACCAAAAAGAGATATGTCATGAGAGAGGTGAGGTATGTCGAACCAAGGTAGGCCTCTACCACCCCGACAACGATGCCAAAATGTTATCACTAAACTTGTAGTTGCCTCTATGAGGTGGATCTAGGATGGATGGTAGAGGGACAAGCAACTAAAGAGGTGGAACCAAGATTGCCTCGACTCCCAAATGGATGGTTGTCACGCTAATCGAGGCAATCTTCACTTAATGTTGTCTTAGCCCAAGACAACAATGGGGGAGACCCAAATCTACTCCCGGCAGGAGATATTAGACCTAAACACCATATCAGATCAAATGGACTTGAAGTACGTAAAGTGTAAGGTGGAGGAAAGCCTAGATCTATGGATGACGTCACTAGGTGAACTAGGGCTTGGATTAGGGTTTATGAGATGTGAAATTTGATTCAAGTTCAAGACACAAGTGACCTATAAGCCCAATACTAGATTCGAGATCAAGGTACTAGCAAAAGATGAAGATATCCACTGCCTTGGGAAACGTGACCAATGCAGGGAGGGTGGAGACAGGATTGGGGCTATCTAGTACCTAAGGATAGACTCGAAAGAAGGTATGACAATGCCAAAGCACTTGAGCCACAAGAAAAAGGTCAAAACACAAGAGAACGAGGCAAAAAGAAGGGTAGCGCTAGGGTTTGAAGATCAGCTCCTTGGGATTTGGGTCAATGGAGTCACTTTTAGCCCAACGTTGAGGAAGACCCGCTTAAGGTTTGACTCGATCTACAAAACCCATAAATGGTTTGCCCGGAGATCAAGCGGTTTGATCTATAATATTTTTTTATTTTTAATATTTAGGGTTTCAAGATGAAAATGGAGATGCCAATGGATTGAGATCTAGAAAAGAAATACTAACCTGTAGATCCTACCTAGAAAACCTTGTAGATTCCTTGGTAGTGATGATCTATTTTGTCCCGATCAATTTGAGAAGATTTGAGGGAGTTTCTATGTCCAACGTTTTGCCCAAAGAAACCACCGCGCCCTCTCTCCTACGCAACAAACGTCAACCATATCAGATTTGCTACGTCATGAGAAAAGAACAAATGCTACAAAAAAATAGCAAGATGAAATCATAGATCGCATTGATACTAATGAAAACTCCCTGATACAAAACGCATCCAAGTCAAGCGAGTTGAGGAACCCCTGAAAAAACGCCCAAGTTGAAGTTGCCCTTCTGTAGACAAGACAATGTTTCCCGAAAAATATATATATCTCACAACAAATACCCAAATGCTAAGAAGCAATAGATTTTCCAATCACCATCTAAGAACACCAGATGCAAAGGAGATCCAAAAAATTTCCACAATAATAGTTTTCTATTATCTAGATCCAAGAGCCAAAGGCCCCTTACAAATGAGAAGCTCTCTCATTTAAATAGGAATGAGAGAACAAAATCATAACCACTTTTCAAATAGGTGGCTAAGAATAAAATATTAAAATGTTCTAATCAACGGTTGAGATGAGCTCAACATAGAGTACATGGATCAATACAATAATATAATATAAAGATGGACCAAATCACCCTAGGAGAGGGGATCCCACTCAATAAAAAATAAATAAAGCTCATGGTGGGTCCAAGGAGTGTTAACTTACTCTCCTAGTGTGTCCCCATGGCATAATAAAATAATATAATTTTTTAAATACCAAAATAGTGCCTTTTTGAGGAAATCGTGAGCCTCCAAAAGCTCTAGAAAATAATAAATCATGCCGGAAATATGGATGTGGGTCCATCCAAGTGCTGAAACTGTTGGAGGAGTGGAAGACATCACTCTCATCATCAAAACTCATCTCATGTCATTTCTTTGCCTCAGTAGCCCAAATCGAATTCTTCAGTAGCCATTTTAATTATTTTAATTCTGCCTCGAGAAACGTGATATGCCCAAAACTGCCTCCTAGGGTGCCTACGTTATCCAACTGAGCCCACCAGGCTCCCTGGGAGGGGGTAATATTGTAAAAACAAATGACTGGACCACCCCCTCCTCATACAACGCCCTAGGAGATCCAAACAAATCATCTCTCTGCTCAGACATGCCATCCAGCATGGCAAAACTGCACCAGAATGGTACACTGAGCCAAATCATCCCTGCAACTTCCTGGAACTAAAAGCAAACTGTCTCATTGGACTCAGGGAGTCCAAATCCATCTAAGGTGCATACTCATACACCCTATATGTCTTTGCATGATCATCTATAATATCCAATATATCCAGATAGACAAAATAATAATCTATAAATGACCACATAATCAATAATATAACCCAGGCTAACATCCATCCGCTGCAAGTGTTCAAAGACTAAAACATGCTCTACAAATCATTCAAGTAACAATTATAACAAGTAGCAATCACTTCACTGGCAGTCTATCAACCAAATATATAGGGTTTCATTTATTAATTATAACTCAGACCAGACTTTCAAGACCATACTCACTTCATAGTTGTAATCAATTTGCTAGTGAAGGGTGAAGGCTAAAGTTCAAAAGGCTAGGCCAAAGGGTGACCACCAACTCAACACTGTGACACTTTGGATATGGAAATGGGATACTCACTCTAGCATATGCCGAACAAGCAACAACACAGGGGATGGCAGTGTCTCACAAATGGGTAAGTTACGTTCAAAGGTGCTTATTCACCTTGACAAATGCTCACAATCCAAATCAATACAAGTGAGGCCAACAATCCTTAGATGTAACTTTAGGAACCATTGTTTTTTTGGGCCTTTGATTTTCCATAGCCTTGGTCCATGCATTTATTACATGGATTTTTATTATTTTAGGCTTCATGCATTCATGTATGTTTAAAAACACTACTTTTCATGAATGGGCTTTTTCATAAGATATTCATTTCATTTCCAAATACATTGTACTGATGGCAGTGCTACTTGTTTCAGGTTTAGCCAACACAGCCTAAGCAACTCAGAGCCGAGACACAAATAAACAGGGAAGCTTGTCCAACAAAGAGGCTCTAGTGGGGAAAGGTCCTCCATGCCACAAGTCAAGTAGTAGGTCGGGTCGAAAACATAACTGGAGGGTAATGGATGGGTGGAGACGGTGAATAATGAAACCAACACTAGCAAGCCAAAGAATGGTGGGAATGACTACCTCTATTCTCCCTAAGGAGGGTAAAACCAATGAGTATGGATCAAGAATTTCCAGGTCTGAGTAAGGACATACATACATAATATCAATACATCCAAGTCCACATATTTATATGATTGCCAAATCATGACACTAGATGCTAATGCATGCCACAAGAATGAGTATAAGAGTAATAATAACCATAACACAAGATAATATAAGCCAAGTCATAAACATGTAAATAATCCATCTGAACCAACATCTGTCCAATGAGAGAACACTGATACAACTCTGGGCACTACTAACTGCTCTGCAAATGGCTAAATGACTACATCAGTCCTCAAATATGAGTGTCCTGAGACTCAGTCATGGCATGGAAGAGTACTATAGTCGATCGATCAAACAATGATCCATCATAGATCCTCATCTTAGCATCTCATATGTAGGGGCACTGGCTGAAAAGTGTACTGAAATCTGAAAAATAGAATATGGTAGCCCGACTACTATATATGTGATAACAACTTCCTCAATATAGATGATCAAAAGTACAAAGACAAAACCCCAAACAAATGCTCCTTCTCCTTGCTGATATGTTTCTCTCTCTTTCCTATGTGAATGACACAAGTGAGTGTGTGTGTCCAAATGAGGAGCACATCACTCATATTTATACTTTATCTTCCACTTGACTTTTTCACTAACTAGGTCGACCCCAACAAACTTAACTAGACCGACTTACCTAGGAAGACTCAAACAATATAATATTACTTTATGGAGGGTTCTATCGACCCGACTTACAAAGGAGGTTTTACTTCATGACTCTATGATGACCAAATACAATAATAATAACCAGACGGAGTAATAAAACATCTCCAAATAAATTACAATAATAAAATACAATAGAATATTCTTCGAAGTTACAATATTTCAACACTCCCCCTTAACGAGAAGGGTATTTTACTAACAACAACAACATCAACTGTAGGAGCAAGGACAGAGAGCATCATGAACAACATCAAGGTGATACATCTATAAATCATTGGAAGTTTTCTTCAACAACATCAACAACTGGAACAGTTACTGGGACATCTTCAACATCTTCAGTACTAGAGCATCATCTTCTACAACATTGAGTCTTCATCTTTGATCTTCATCTTTTGAAGCACTAGATCACTTGATCATCTACAGCAACACTTGATCTTTCGATCAACAACAACATAACCTGCAACACACATGATCCATTACAAGATGATCAATCCCTTTCACTTTAGAACATAAGTCCAAGGATGATGCAATCCTAACTACATCACTGAGACAAAAGTATGAGGATCACTTTAGGACTAATGTCCAAGGATGATACAATCCCAATCACATCACGAAGACAAAACCCTGCAAATCACTTTAGGACTAGTGTCCATGGATGATACAATCCCAACCACATCACGGAGACAAAAGTCTGCGGATCACTTTAGGACTAATGTCCAGGGATGATACAATTCCACCGCAACATCATCATCACTGCTCCCCCTTTCGAGAAAATTCCTTTCGAACCACACTAAGCTTGTAACGGAAGTATTGAAACTTTACTCGAGACATAGGCTTAGTCAACACATCAGCAGCTTGCTCATCTGTACCATATCCCATATGTAAAAATACTGTATTTCTATGTGCTTTGTGTTGCCCACATATTTCGACTAGGTGGCAACTTCATGTACATTACCGATGTACATTATTGTGCATTTGCACCATGGAAAAATCTATGGATTTTTCACTCCTGCAGGGCAATTTGCCCCTTTGTACACGAAATGTCCGCTCCCCTACGTGGGATAATTAATGTAACTTTATATGTCAGCATGGGTCATTCCTCTAAGGATGTCACCATGGACTTTATTATCAGGGAAGTCCCCTTCACCGAGTGTTTTTTCCCCTTCCAGTTGATTTTGTCATTTAACAATTTTAGTTCGTTGGGTTTTTCACTCACCAATCCTCCAAAGTGGTGAATTGGCATTCTGATAATCAAGCCCATGAGGTGGCTAAGGTTTCAAGTTGTTGTCCATGACCATGCTATCCATATCTTGTAGTCTTGTGGAATTTCATTAGGATTTTAACTTTTATTTTGATTTTTCCTAATTAAGTAACTTTACCATTTGGTGGTTAATTAATTAAGTTTTGATGTAATAATGTAATCTCTTGAACCTTGGCATTTTGTAATAGGGCTATGAATGCAAATGAAAATGCTATGACATCCCCTAAACCATTGGTTCAACTCTCATGTCATTCTGACAAGGGGTTAGAAAGTTAGACCAATTTTGGTTAAGACAAGGTATTTTTTCCTAGGAAATTAATTTAATTTCCTAGGGTGAAAAATTAAATTATTTGATTTTGTAGGAAAAAAATCAAATAAGGCCATAGTATTTAAGTTTGGGGGGTGGCTAAGCATAGTCAAAATTTCATTTAAATAACACCCCCCTCCCCCCCCCATGGTTAAAATAAATTTTTGAAGATGTCCTAAGTGGGGCGCCTCTCTTGTCTTAATAAAAGATAAAAGATAAAAAATAAAAGATTAAAAGATTAAAAAATAAAAGATAAAATAAAAAATAAAAAAATAAAAGATTAAAAAATAAAAAGATAAAACTTAAAAATAAAAGATTAAAAGATTAAAAAATAAAATAAAAAATAAAAAATAAAAGATAAAATAAAATAATAGAAAATAAAAGATTAAATACAAGATTAAAACTTAAAAATAAAAGATTAAAAGATTAAAAAATAAAAGATAAAAAAAAGATAAAGTTAAATATAATAAAATCAAAATTTGAGTCAAAAGAGGCCCCACTTGAGTCATGGAAACCCTAGATCTAAGGGTTAAGTTTCATTGTGACATGGATCTATCTTTTTGACCATTGATTTGAAGAGGCCTCCTTGCTTATGATTGGTGGATGGCTTGCAAAGTCAACAAACCTAGATCTAAGGGTGGAGGAGAGCCAAAGTTTAGATCTATGTTTTAGACCCTTGATTTAGGACTGGGTTTGGGACCTCTTCAACTATAAAAGGAGGGCTCCTCTCCCTCACTCCACACAATTTTTCATGCTACTGTTATGCTGTTGGAATCTCTCCTCTCTTCTCTTCTCCTATCTCTAGCTCTTGCTCATTTTGCTCAAGCCCTAAGAGGCTCTTTTGTATCAAGCTTTGCTCTAGTTGGGCCATAATCAAGTGAAATCTTTGGAGAGACTCTTATCTCATGGTGTTGGCTTTCCATTTTCAAATCTGAGATATAACATTTTCATTTGTGAGTTTATTTTTCATTATACATGCATAGATGCTCCTTGCAAAGGGGATTTAGTTGTGAATGGTTATTTACATCTATTTGTGAGTAGTTTTAGCTAGATCTACAAAGGTCTTTGTAGATCTTTTTATTTTGCTCACCTCTTGCTGTATTTTGTAGATTTCTCACAGTTATGTTGCAGATCCAAGGGTTTGGAAGAGGGACTCCTAGTCCAAGCACCTATTTTGCATTTTATCTTCAAGATCCATTCATTTATTCAGGGTTTCATTTTGTATTTTGCATTTTCGCTCATATTTTTGTCACTGTTTTAAAACTAGGTTTTATTCACTGTATAGTGAATAAAACCCTTGTTTTAGGGCTTTCATTCATAGTAGATTAGTTTGGTATTATAAATGTGCAATTTACTTGTCATTTCAGGGCCTAAAAACCCATTTTTAGGCCACCAGAAGTTCACATTTTACATAGTTTCAAGTTCAGATTTTTGCACTGTTTTTTCTGAGTTTTTGGGGCCAACTTTTAACATACTTTCTGTAGTGTTTTCTGATGTAAATTCCAGCGATGTAGGTCACTGTTTTTTGTACGTTTTTACACAGGGAAGGAGGAGGAGCTGCCAAAATTTCATCAGAAAAAAGGCCCTAAAAGTTTTGGGTGCAAAAAGGGGTCCAAAATCCCATTTTTTCCTCTCTTTTCTATCATTTGTAAACCACAAAGAGTAGTACTCTTGGAGTATTCTTCAAAGCTCTTTAAAATCATTTGTAAATCTTGTATATGAAGTTAGAGTAGTGATAGGGTAGAACACTAGTTGTTAGATTTACTTTTCTGCAAGTAGATCTAGTCTTTTGCTTTCGGTTTACCCACCATCTCTGTTAGAGGGATTGATGTGTGGTTAGGTTAATTGTTTAGAGTAGTTCTTTTGTTTCTGTTCTTTTTATTTCCAAGCACTTAGTTAGATTTACTTTTTGTTGCAAAGAAGTAATTTTATAACTTGCCTTTCGGTGTATCCTTTGTCCCTATTCGTTATCTCCCTTTAGGGAACTCGGATCAGGGTATGAAAAGCAGAAAGGCAGGGGCTTAGATTTCATTAGATAACACTGCCTTGTTTGTTTACTTATTTATGTACCAAATACATTTGCTTTACCAGTCCAGGGTTCAAGTACCAGCACCTCCCATAAGGGATACCGCTTGGTTGAGCCTTGTTGATAGTTTTAAAATTTACTTGCATGCTTAACCACTACAAGATTTAAAATTTACCCCTAAAATTAACAAACAACGAATTTAGCCCCTGTTCCTCTACTCGGTTATCACCCTTCGGGGTACTCACGAGATACGACAGGGGGTAGAGGAGTTTTAGTAATAGGCGTCCATTACATTATTGCTTTAATCCAACTGAAAACTGGTGACCTTTGGAAGCCACGGGGGGTGAGAGACCGAGGGGGGTCTCATGGTGTTCATGTCCTCCCTTGTTAAGCGCCTGGCAATGGGGGTTTGATCTGTGAGCTACAGGTGGGTGGGTTCCCATTGTTTTGAGCGCAACATCACTCCACCTTTGGATTAAGGGGATACGTGGTAAGGGTAGACACGCCACTTTTTTGAAAACCTAATACAAGAAGAAAAACTATAATAAAATTTACTAAAAAGAACAAGAAGCATTGCAAAACAGGCTCTACACTCCAGCAGGGATTTACAGTACATTTTCACTCCAGCACTTTACTTTCAGTTTCATTTACTTTCAGTTCTGCAATTGTTTATGTGGTGAATGCTTAATAACTCAATAACATTTGTTTAACTGCTTCAAGTAATTCAACTTAAAGTCTTTCCATTTTCATTTACTGTTGGTTTAATAAATTTCATTTAAGGCATTTTCCTTCTGCTATCTCTTGTCTATAACTTGTAAATCTGGTTCATATTTGTCTAAACTGTAACTATTTTACTTGTTCATTTGTTTATACTGATAAATTTAGATCATCTGTACATTGCTTAGATATCTTGATTCATTACTGTTTATAATTGTATCATCTATTTGTTTATTCATCACATTGTTAGATAACATTTAACCTGTGAGATAATTAACCTAGATTGCATCTCATTAAAGGCTGCATTCTCTGACTCCACTCTTTAGGCACTGGTTGTATCTGAATAAAGGCTTGATTGTCATTTGAGAAATATTGCATTTGCATTAGATGATTGTCATCCTTGGTAAATAGTAAAACCTAAGCCTTTCACCTAATAATAAAGATCCTTTTAACTCAACTGTTAATAAACTTAGGAATATAGTCTTCCGTAGGGACTACCCCCCTTGGCTCCATTAGGATCTAGCCTAAACGAAGGAGTTGTGGACTGTGGTGACAATGGTCCCCAGCTCTCACTTGCCCCCAAGGACACACATAGTAGGTTGTTGACTTTCCTATGCCCTAAAGTGTGTATTAGGTGGCAACACTTTGACTTGTCATGGAACACTGAGTTCTCAGTCATCTTTATACAACTCTGGTTGTCACATAGAATCACCGTGGTATCCAACTCTAGGTCAAATAGACCAGACATCAATTTTCGAAGCCATATGGCTTCACAACTAACAGAACAAGTTGCTATATACTATGCTTCAACTGTGTTGAGAGCAACACTAGAATGATTCCTGCTAAACCATGAGATCATGGTGGATCACAGATAATAATATCCACCGGAGATGCTCTTCTTGTCTGAGACACTTCTAGCCCAATCTGCATCTGTATAACCATACAATTTGTAGTCAAGATCTCCAACATAGTATAGATCAATGTCTATCGTACCTTTCAAGTACCTCATCGCATGCTTTCCAGCTACCAAGTGGACACATCTAGGCTCAACTAGATACTGACTCAAGGTGTTCACAACAAAGCATATATCTGGCCTAGTATTAGTCAGATACATCAACGACCAAATAATTTGTCAGTACTGAGTCATATCCAATAGCTCTGACGATTCATCAACTAACAACTTTAGGTTGGTATCCATGGGTGTGGCTATGACTTTACATTCCAACATATCAAAGCTTTTTAGGATTTCCACAGTGTCACGTCCCCATGCCTCCGACCAGCGAAGAGGACGCGACCAACACGTCAAATAACGACCGGGCAAACCGCCCATGAACATAAACAGAAATCAAATGCTGAAACTGGGAGCTTAAACAGGCATCATAACAGGAATGCCAAAAATACAAAAATGCACAGATGCATAATCTTTTAATTATACAGCGGAAACAAGCATACATTCCAGCATTAATCATGTTCATTATAATTCATATACAATAGATATAAATTGCAGAGATGAATTAGCAGCAGCACTTATATGTTCAATGAAGAATCCCGCAACCAGCTACGTCGCTGCAACGTTCCACCCAACCATAGGCCAGCGTGCTCATCAATCCCTCAGCACACTGCCACCCCCGAGCTGGGCATGATTTCTCCAAGGATAAGGGTCAACTGCAGGCTTACACATAGCCAAGGGGCACAATCAGCAACCAAACACAGCTGGGTTTAACAGGCCTTCACAGATTGGCCAAGCCAGCACTTCCCAAGGGGACAACCACTGCATTCCAGCAGCAAAACAATCCCTTCTCAGCCTTGTGAAAAAGAAAACAACCAGGAATGATCCCCAAACGAAGGTGAGACACAGCTCCAGCCTACAAGGAAACTCAGAGTTGGTTTTGGCCCTAACATGGCCAAAACAACTCAGCTGCAACCCAAACCTGGGTACTTCAGCAGCGACCCAATCTCACAACAAAAACAGTGGCAACAACCACAGCCCACAATAGGGAAGACTCAGCCAACAGCCATGGGAAATTCAGACGCAGACCACAGCAGGAAACGGCTCACTATGAATGCACAGTGGCCCCCAAACGTAATAGCAATTACATTCACAACATGGGGAAGACTACAGCCCCGAAATCTACCAGTGAGCACAACTTACAGCAGGGAAAAACGACCCAATTAATCTGTGAGACAGCCAAAAACGTGAATGGCCCTTCACAGTCAGTCGTGGATGCAAGAGCACGGCTCTCAGCTCACTATGTGCGCCCCAAACAGAAGAGTACTTGTGCGTGGGTAAACAATCCGACCCAGCAAGGAAAAGAACAGACAATGGAAGCCCTGCGTGAGGAAAAACAGCTCCGTTTTTGTCCGTGGATGCACACACAACAGGAAGGACGCGATTTTGCAGTTCGTGGGTGTTTAGCAACTCGTGGGGTG